>QANX01006826.1:31490-54432 GCA_003254975.1 Ochetophila trinervis
ATTTTTGACTACTTTTTCCTATCCTAAGTCTAATTGAGCATTTGGGATGTGTGATGGTGAATTTTGTGGGTTGTTTGGAGCAAAAAGATTGTTTTGATTAAGTGTGGGGGTGATCATACTTATGATGGTTGGTATGAGTGAATTGTATAAAGTGGTTGAAGAAAAATCTTTGGAATTCTCATGCTTTGGTATGTTTGTTGAAAAAAAGAAAAGAAAAGAAAAAACAGTAGTATAAAGAGTCCTTGAAAGAAAAAGAAAAAAGAAAAAAAGTGAGAAATATTTGTTTTTGTGTAAAAGCATGAGAATTGAGCTAAATGTGATAAGTTTAGAGGAGAAAGAAAATAGTTGAAAATTACTGATGGGTATTAGTGAGATCATATCTTAAATGTTCTGTTGGATTTTGGATGTTAACCCATTGTTTTTCTTATGATTTTTCTTTTCTACCTTACCTTTACCTAAGCCACTTTACAACCTTTTAAAAGACCTTCGGATTTGTGCTTAATTGTATGCTAGGTGGTGGAGACTAGATTGATAAGCAAGCTTATGATAGAGCAAGTTTTTCATTGAATTCAAGAGAATATTTTGAACATTTTAAACACTTGAGTGATTAGAGAGAATTCAGTGAGTTATTTGCCGAGCTAGTTTGAATTGAGCTTAAATTAAGTTGGTTGCTGGTAAGGCTGAAGATTGTTGGATTCATATGGCTATGGTGTGCTAGTTGTTGAATTTTTGGTTGTCTCTGTCTATAATATTTCATTACTTGATTGATTTAGTTTTTCTTGAAATATAATAATTTATGATTTGCCCGGGACGTACAAAGATTAAGTGTGGGGGTATTTGATGGGATGCAATTTATATATATTTTATATACCTTAATACTTGATTTGAGCATGTTTTATTCACTTAAAATGGATTAAATTATATTTTTCTATGTTTTAGGTGGATTTGAGCTTAAAGTGATGAAAAATGAAGAAACAGTGGCAAAATCGTAATTAAACAGAAAAACTAAAGAAGCAGTGGCAAAACCGTAATTAACTGGACGTTGGCAATAAGGCAGTGCAACCCAGGTGCATGCCCAGGCGCTTGGCCAGGCGCCTGCATGGGCGCGAATTTGAGCGTTTAGGCTCGTTTTTATGATTTTTTAGCCCTAGGTTTTACTATAAATATATTTTATCATTATTGTAAAGAGGGTAGCCGTTTTTAGAGCAAAAAGTTGGCAGCAAGGCAGTGCAACCCAGGTGCAGTGCCCAGGCGCTTGGATGGGCGCGAATTTGAGCGTTTAGGCTCGTTTTTGTGACTTTTTATCCTTAGGTTTTAGTATAAATATGTTTTATCATTATTGTAAAAAAAGGTAGCCATTTTTAGAGCAAAAACAACAAAGAATTGAGATTTCTAACAACCATGAGTAGCTAAATCTCTCTCTTGGGTAAGAGTATCGTTCATTGCTAAAGTATAAGGTGTGAGACTTGGTTTATAAGTTTTAATTCAATTATAATTATTCAATTTGTGTTCTTCCAATTTATTTGTTTATTTTCAATTCTCTTTTGATTATAATTTGGATCCGTTATAATTATTTGTGGATTGGGTATTTGCTAATTAGGAATTCAATCGTATTGAATGTTCTATGTTTAGTAGCACTTTGATTTTAATAATTCCATGCTATGCTTTTGTTAATTTCTTAGGAGAACACAAGATAGATTAAAGTTTTACAACGTTTGTAGGACTTGTTTATTGTTGGATGATCTTGTTCTTAATTCTTTTATGACTTGATTTAGATCACGTTGATTCTAGGTATTTCAGAATTATGATTAGTTTATGATCGTATCTGAACTAATTAATTGCTTGTGATTTAGAATAAAATTGGTCGTGCTATTTTATTCAATCCAACATTGAATGATTATTTTTGGATATATTTTTGTCTGTGATTACCTGTTCTTTAGTACTTGAAGATACTCTGACCCAAGGTTTTCTCATATTGTTATTTTCAATATTTATTAATTTGTTTGCTTTAATAATTGAACTTCCCAACATAAAATCCCCATTTTGTCTTTTTAATTTTACTTTAATTGGAATAGAAATAGTTTGATCATCAGTCTCTGTGGAATCGACCTGAACTTGCTGCTACTATGGTAGTATTTTAATTCAGTAATTAATTTTGGTGTTTACGACACGCATCAAATTTTGGCGCCGTTGCCGGGGACCGTGTGTCAATTTCTTTCTATTCTAATTTTAGTGTTAGTTTGCTTTGAGATTTTGTTGTTTCAGGTGCATGACTAGACTATCAAAAGAANTCAAACAAATACAAAATATATTAAAAAAATTAAATTTTTATCCAGTCCAGTCCGAGACTGCACCAAACACAGTATTATCATATCCGATCCAGTCCGGTCCTGCACCAAACACAGGACAGGATTTCAAAAACTCAGTCCAGCATTATCCAGTCCGATCCAATCATGCCAGCTATATCCGATCCAGTCTGATCCTGCGCGCCAAACGGACTCTAAGAGTGTAAAGTAAGAATAGAATATTATATATATATATATATGTATGTATGAATGTGTAGAATGTCATAGTACTATTAGATACTGTACGCGCAGTATGGATGGAGTTATGTGGGAGTGCGTAAAATTGATAGATCATCATACTTAATTTATTATTCACCAAAAAACCATACTTAATTTATTTTTTCTTTTTTTTTAATTTATTTATTTTTAAAAAAAGTAATAATAGTGGATAAATGAAGTTGGTGTAATGGTATATACCCTTCACATCAACAACTAAAGTAAATAGTTAAATTAACCTTTAGATTCTATTTTTTATTTTTATTTTTCTATTCATATTCACGACTGATACGATGTCATTTAAAAACATCAACAAAAGCATAAAATAAACTGAATTAAAAAAAAAATATTCTATATTTCAAAAAAAATGAGATTCTATTATTATCGAACAAAAAAATAGAAATAGAAGATCTCCATATTTAATTATTGTTTCTTTACGTAGCATTGCAAATTTGCAACTCTAAAAGTCTCTCTCTATATACATGCACAAGACCTCCAAGAAATCAATATGCATTTTGTCATTCCTCTATATATCAGATACAAAGAAATATTCATCCACATGACATCAAAATTAAAGGTGGAGTAATAAAAACATCCCAAGGCCTATGTGATATACAACAACATTATGAAAGCTGCAAACTTTGAGTCTTCATCAACCCCAGCCAATGAATGATATATCCTCCACCATTCTCATAAAAAAAAAATTCCAATATTCCAACAGTTATATATGTTCTTGAACAGCTATTATCATTCATTCATGAGACTACCTCTGCAGGAATTTTGGAATCATGGATTCTTTCGCTGGCCTTCTTTGCCTATACATAAAACATCAATGATAGTAAAAAGCATTGAAGAAACTAAATGGAGAGATTAAAGAGACAGATAGAGAGAAAGGCTACTTACTTCTTGTTCCCAGTTTGTCCGAAGGGTGATAGTAAACAGAATTAAAAGTTGTACAGCGAGTGCACATATTATTCCCAACCACAGACCCTGCTCAAATCCAATCATTTACAAAGTCATTTTCATTGCTTGTATTCCAAGTTACCATGAAAAAAAAAATAATTGAAAGGCACAAAGAAACGAACCTTTCCATCGATATGGAAGACGAATGCCAGTAGAATAGCAGATGGAATTCCCACCAAATAGTAGGATCCAAGATTCACATAAGCTCCAATCTTCTGCCATCCACATCCTCTAGCATTCCCTATGAATGTTTCATATTTGTTATTGTTATTATTATTTTTTTCCCTTCAAACAGAGTCAAGTTCATAATAAAGAAAAATGTACAAGATGTTCATGTTTTTCTTATGAACCATGAGAAAGTAAGGAAAAACCTGAAAGAACACTTTGGACTGCATCTATAAAATTGACGACTGCAAGAATTGGCATCATTCTCGATACATATTTGACCACATCTGTTTCTTTACTATAAGCATAGCCCCAAAAGTTGCGTATCAATATAAGTACCAATCCTACCAATAAACCCTCAGCAACAGCCAAGACCAAGACAACACGCACTGCTAAACGAGCTGCTTTTGGATGTCCTGCTCCTAATTCATTTGAAACCCGAGTGCTGTAAATCGGGGAGAGGGGTGGGGGGGACAGAAACCATGAGAAATGTCAAATCGTGGGAATGTCTTATAATCTAAATGTCATTTTTATGATTGATATACAGTGTTAGATTCACTTCCTACTAGCTATAGTTTTTGGGACAGACGATGATTTATCAGAGCTTTGGTGACTAAGAGTCCCAAGTTCGATCCTTACTACCCCATTTGAATTTGAATTTGTGATAATTTATTGTTTGAGTTGTTATTTGCATTGAATTGTTATTTGGCACGTGGTAAGGCTCAGTTTCTTTCATTCTCCTAGCTATAACTTTTGGAATAGATGGTGATTTAATATTTGTACACAAAATGTAGAATAACAATAAGAAGTTTGTAGTATTATATGGTATATGTCTTGCATGAAGAAACTCACCTTACAGCAGCACCAAGTCCAAAAGAGATCATCCATGCTGTTCCGGCTGTGTTAAGGCTGGAAATACAGGCTTAGTTAGCAGTAAAATTTATAATGTCTACAACCTCATAATTTATTGGTTAAATAATTATTATTAGTGTTGAGATAAAACCTGATGGACAGAACAGAGGTTTCTAGCTTAGGATTGGGAAGGAGACCAGCTAAAAGAACCAACATTTCAAACGACCACATCTCCAAACTGTTCAAAACATCATTGCAAACTGCATTAGGATCCAATGGAGAAAAATATATCCATAATGGCTAAGAAGTTGGCAATGAAATAGAAACTACCAGACCATAACAGCTGAAGGAATGGAAAGTTTAAGAAAAGCCAGGATATTTCGCAAAGATTCTTTTGAAAAACCGGTCCAAGTGTTTGAGCATGAAGATGAGAATTTGACATAAAGTCCCAAAAACAGCACATTGATACAGTAAGAGATGGACATTGCCAAGGCAGCTCCTCTGTTCCCAAGTTCTGATTTCAATACCAGAAACCAACAGATAAAGATATGGAGTAGAGTTGTGATTCCACAGCTAAGCATCATTGGGAAAACAATGCTTTGGGTCTGTAAGAATCTGATGAAGCACTGAAGAAGACCGTAGGCGAAAAGGCTCGGAATCATAAACAGAGCATATTGCCCTGCTTCTGCTGCTATTGCAGCATCTTGGCCAAGCAAAGTTAGAATAGATGCTGTGTTTGCCCAAATAATAGCAAGGGGTATGCTAACAAGCAAAAGAACAAACATGGCTCTCTGCATGTGTATGCCCAGCATATCATACTGCTTTGCTCCATATGCCTGTCCTGATAATGTCTCTAATGCACTTGACAAACCCATCTATTCATAAAAAACAAACAAACAATTTGGATGAAAAATAATAGTAATAATTTTTCACTTTGTTAAAGAAAAATATAAAAATAAATGTTATTCATGTCCTATTGGATTAAATTTTTTTAAAAAGAAGTAATTTAAAGTTTAAGGTTTAAAATTATAAAACTTTACCCAAAAAGTAAAAACACTAAAGACTCGAAAAGAGTCCAAAGAATATAAGATAAAGAAAATGTTAAAGAAAAAATATAAAAAGAATTGATGATTTATCCCCACTGGTTTAAATGTTTAAGAGAAATGGTAATTTAACCTCCTTTCTTGAAACAATATAAACATTTTGTACAATATTCAGAAACTCAAAAAAAAAAAAAAATAGTTTTTCAAAGTGTTTTCTATCTATAACGAAAATGAGAACAGAAAATTAATGGAAAGGATTTACATAAACATATATAGAACTCAAAAAGCCTACCTAATAAAGATTTAAAAAAAAAATTATAATAATTTAATTAGAGAGGCAACCAAGCTCACCAGTAAGCTGAAACCAGTCACAGCTGCAAAGGAAGTAGCCACTGACGCACCAGATAAAGGTAACTCACCAAGATGACCAACAAACATCACAGATATCATCTGTAAGGAATACACCATTATGCTTATTGATATCAAAGGCCCTGCTAGCCATAACTGCTTCTTCACTTCCTCAATATTTTCATTTTTCATATATCTTATTTCTTTTCCATTTTCTTCACAAACTTGAATTGTCTGTTTGTTTGAAGATTGCTTTTGTTCCTCTCTCTCCATTTTCTACTTAGATTTAGAGAGAGGGGCTAGGCAGATTACATATATAGTAATCTGGCTTATATTATATGCTTGTATTTAAAAGTTTGGTATGTCCAACATTGGTATGAGTTGTATTGACATTAATTAAACTGACTACTTGTTAGAGTTCATTTATTTATAATTAATTATCAAAAAGATGTGGGGGTCAACGAATGTTTATAAACAATTGGTGTTGAACAAAGTAAAAGGAAAAAAAATTATAAACAATTGGTGGGAAAGATCAATGTATAAACACAATGAACGCAAAAATTTTAAAAATAATTAAAAAGTTGCATAAAGACAAATGAATTGTTTTCTAGGCAGATTTCAGGTTGGCATTTAGCAGAAAAGCATTTTATTATGTTATTCCAACTTTTGGGCCTCATTTATGGAAGCTTGGATAGCATGTCCAACATATTATGTTACTCTTTCATCAAAAAAAAAAAAAACATATTATGTTACTGTTTTCATCCATTTGTGTTAAAGAATGCAAAAGTTTATGTTTAGTCAACATTGTATAGCATATTTCTCATATATAATATATGTTATGAATATGCTTATAATATTATCCATATAAACTCCCTACATTATTTTAATCAATTTATTTCAAAAAGAAAATAAAAGGAAATAAAAATAATAATACAAAAATACCTTCCTTTTTTGGAAAAATCCAATTTGGTTTACTAAATAAAATAATTAACTAAAAAACAAAGCCGTTTGTAGGCTTTTATGCGATTAAAAGAAGCAAGTATGGACAAAGCTTCTGTTTTGGAGAAATGCAATGGAGGAAACGGTGTCGTCGAACTTACCGCAACATAGTTGCTCATCAAAGAAAATTACATATGATTGGTTAAAATGATTGCTGACTCAGCAAGGTTCTGTCACACAGTTAAAAAGCTTATTAAACACAGGCTTTCATTGTGTTCTTCATTCAGTCATATCCTTCCAGAAGCTTTGGGTTTTTTACTAGTTGAAAATTCTCTCTCTTTGTAATCTCTTCGAAATTCTCTCTCTCTCTCTTTAGAATTCTCTTGGGTGAGAATTGTGGGAACTGAGAAAGGTTGTAAAAGGAGATTATCAGATGTGGTTTATGGGTTTAGAGTAACTTCAAGAAACAGAGAAGAGAGAGTTGTTTGATCTGTAAAACCATTCTGCTTCATATTGCATTTTGTTCTTTGTGGAGCTCCGAGGTTGATTGAATCCAACCTCATAAAATTTCTTTGTTTTTTGGTAGTTTTGATTAGTTTCTTGAATGCTACCATTGCTGTAACAGCCACGGACTGTACCATTAATTATAGATCAAACTAAAGATCCAAATCAAATTTGGTGAACACCGTTTGCAAAAGTTCAGATATTGTCAAAAATAATTTAATAAGTTTTATCTATTTTTGTAAATTAATGCAATATATATATATATAATTTTATTCTATTAGTACCGTTGGACATTTTATATTGCCCAACTAACTTTTGATTACAAAATCAAATATTTAATATAAAATGCCCAGGTATTAAGTAGAATAAAATTATATATATATATATATATATATAGAAAATTTTATGTCTTCGATTGTATTATGATCAGTCTTTTATTTTATAAATTATTAAATATAATTTTTTTTTGCTAAAATTTTAATATACTTCATCAAATTCATATAGACTACTAAAATTTTATTAAATATTAATTTTTAAAATAATTAAAAATATAATAAATAACATGTTGATCATAAAACAGTCCAGACGGCTTTACTAAAAAAAATTCTATATATTAAGAAAAACAAACTTTAGAAGCAGGGCCAAAATTGATCTATCCTACTCCAAATATAAATGCATAAAATTTTTGGTCTCTATACTATTTTTTTGGGCAAACCTTTTTTGGATTTGATGGTGTTATATTTATACATTATAAGCAGTGATGAAGTCAAGCGTTAAGCTTTATTAGTCTAATCATGTTTAAGAAAAGTTTGGGCTTAAAAAAGCGTTTCACTATTATATTATTATTTTTAATTATTATAAGATTACTACATAAATAAAATAATTTATAGTTTGAATGTCAAAATATATATAAGTCTATATTATCAATTTTTTTTATAATAAGTTTATTTCGCAATTATATTTGCAATAAACATAAATTAGTATTATCTAATCATAATAAATTCATAGAAATTCATACTTTCTAAATTGACAACAAAAAATTAGTATCAAAATATATATACTATAAACCTACAATTACTTAATAATTTCTTCATTAATAATTATTTTAGATTAATATATACTTTAGATTTGTCTAATTCTTTATCAGATTCCAATTCAATATTTACATTTTCATCCAACTCATATTCCATGTTATCCGATACAAAATCATTTTCCCTAAGCTCCCAGCATTGTTGGTCACAATTTCATCAAAAAAAAAAAAATCACAATTTGAACCAAATTTTCCATGCATAACTCTCTAATACATTCATCAACATAGTCAAATATAGTTACAAATAAAAAATAAAAAAATTCAATCTTAAAAAAAGTTTCTATTTTTCAACACTATTTTTCATTTTTTTATTTCCTTTCTAATTTCTTATGGATTATTTTTTTTTAAATAATCTTAAAAAAATTAAAAATAAAAAATGATAAAAAAGGCTCTCACCTTTTGCCATTAGGCTCGTATTAGACGGTCAACACAATGTTGACTGCCTTTTTATGAACTGTGTTACTATGCGAGGCGTTATCTAAATCCATCATGCCTAAATTGCGCCTTTTGACACCTTTTAAAATAATGATTATAAGTTAACCCAAAACTAGCAAATTTTTATTAAATAATACCAAATTGGATTGAGTATATAATAAAAATTTAATAAAATAATATTTAACACTATTAAAATGTGGTTATGGTGCAATGCATGGAGGTGTCAATTCATATTAATGGATTTTGGTGTTAACTTATTATTAAAATTTGTTAATTTTATCAAAACTTCTTGGTGTAAAAACAACAAATATAATACCAATAAACCCCCCAATCAATCCAGTCGAAATGATTTGAAAAGTTCGAGGGGAGCTGATTTCATTAAATGAGTTGAAAACGAAGTTCAACATAGACACAGTGGCAGACAAAATAGCAAGCTCCTCCTCGAGGAAGACAAGTCTGATATTTATGTCAGACCAATTTGAACAAAACGACAATGTATTGCCTAACAGCTTTGCCACATAAACGCGCAAAAAACAAATACCGTTAAACATAGACAATGACCAAACAGTCTTTTAAAATAAACTTAAAACGGTTAAAACCTAAAAGTAAAGTTGTAAACTACTAATTCAAATATATTGCAACAGTCACTAAACTTAATTCCCCGAAACCTAGCCTCCGTTCCTTGCAATGCCTCCAACTCCTACTTTCAACGCATCACTTTTCAACCATAATTTTTATATATTTAATATTAGTGTTAGACAGATTAGCATAATTTAATAAAAATATTATTATTATTATTTATATTATTTTATTATTATTATTACATTATAATATATTAAAATATATATTATTTATTATTAATTTTAAATTTTATGTATTAATTTAATTTATTCGTATCATTTTCGAATCAAGCAGTCTAATTTATTAGTAACCCATTTAAAATTATGTTAATCTTGTTTACATTAATAAATTAATTTACAATTTGTTTTTGAGTCAAATTTTCGTGTGAAACACAAATTACCACCTCTAAATGCACATGTGCCAATTTTTCGGTTTTTTTTTTTTTAAAAAAAAAAAGAGAAAAAAATAATTCCTCTACATGACACCAATTGTAGATTAGAAACTTCAAAGGCCTATGTGATATAACAACAACATTATGAAAGGTGCAACTTTGAGTCTTCATCAACCCCAGCCAATGAATGATATATTTCAAACCATTATCATAAAATTCCAATATTATTCAATTGTTATATCATTAGACTACATGTACAGGAACTTTTGAGTCATGGATTCTTTCTGTGGCCTTCTTTGCCTACAAATAAAAATGGTAAAAAGTTAAAAATTTAACAAAATAAGTGGAGATTAAAGAGACAAAAACAGAGACAGAAAGAGAAATGCTACTTCTTGTTCCCAATTTGTCCGAAGGGTGATAGTAAACAGAAATAAAAGTTGTACAATGAGTGCACACATTATTCCCAACCACAGACCCTGTTCAAACCAATAACTCATAAAGTCAATTTCTTGCTTGTATTTTAAGTTTTAACATGAAAAAAAAATAAAGAAACAAATAAATAAATTAAGTCACTAAAAACAAACCTTTCCACCAATATGGAAGACAAAAGCCAGCAAAACAGCTGAAGGAATTCCCACCAAATAGTAAGATCCAAGATTCACATAAGCTCCAATCTTTTGCCATCCACATCCTCTAGCATTCCCTAAAAATGTTCACATTTGTTATTTTCTGTTCCTACTAGCTAACCAATGCTGCAAAGCAGCTAGAAAGTCCTTCAATTATATTTTCATGAATCCCAAATAAGAAAATGTGTCACAATGAATTTTGAGAAAACAGAATATAAAAAAAAATAAAAAATACCTGAAAGAACACTCTGGAGTCCATCTATAAAATTGACTAATGCAAGAATTGGCATCATTGTTGCTACATATTTAACCACTTCTGTTTCATTGCTATAAGCATAACCCCAGACGTTACGGATCAATATAAGAACCACTCCAACCAATAAACCCTCAGAGATAGCCATGACCAAAACAACAGTCACTGCTAATCGAGCCGCTTCTGGATGTCCCGCTCCTAATTCGTTGGAAACGCGAGTGCTGTAAATAACAGAAACAGAAGAACAAGATAAATATTGTTTGTAAACAATATATAGAGACATCAGTTATTAGATTATATTCACTAAGGCTCACCTTACAGCAGCACCTAGTCCAAATGGGATCATCCATACTGTTCCAGCTGTGTTAAGACTGACAAATTGAAAGTTTAGTTAGTAAAAATTGAAAGAAAAAAAAATGGAGAATCCTAAATAGAACTCAGCAATACTTCAGGACAATGCTCGTGCAGCAAGACTCTATCTCAATCTTATTTTGTGTATCAGGTTCTATTAACTAAATTCTGTTTTTAAATTAATTTTTACATTGTTTGTGAATTTTCCAACATCTTTACCAACACTCAGCCTGCAAAAAAGTCAAGAAAAAGTTATGTTATTAATGTACTTTAAAATCTAACCTGATAGAAAGAACAGAGGTTTCTAGCACAGGATTGGGAAGGAGACCAGATAAAAGAACCATCATTTCAAATGACCACATCTCCAAGCTGTTCATAACAATTGTGAAAACGTTATGGTAAAGTTCATTAGGATCAAAAAGGTAAAAAATTTGCAATTTGGTTAACAATTAAGACCATGTTATATGGAAAAAAAACAATGAGATAGGAATTACCAAACCATGACAGCAGAAGGAATAGCAAGTTTAAGGAAAGTAGGGATGTTTTGCAAAGATTCCTTCGAAAATCCTTTCCAAGTTTTTGCAAATGAAGATGAGAACTTGATATAGAGTCCCAAAAATAACACATTGATCCAATAAGAGATGGAATTCGCCATGGCGGCTCCCTTGTTTCCAAGTCCAGATTTGAATACCAGAATCCAACACATAAAGATATGGAATAGTGTTGTGATTCCACAGCTCAGCATCATTGGGAAAACTATATTCTGGGTCTGTAAGAATCTGATCAAACACTGAAGAAGGCCATAGGCGAAAAGGCTCGGGATCATACAACGAGCATATTGTCCAGCTTCGATTGCTATTGCAGCATCTTGGCCAAGGAAAGTTAGAATAGATGCTGTGTTTGCCCAAATAATAGCAAGGGGTATGCTAACAAGTAAGAGAACAAACATGGCTCTCTGCATATGTATTCCCATCATATTATATTGCTTTGCTCCATATGCCTGCCCAGATAATGTCTCCAATGCAGTTGACAATCCCATCTATTCAAACAAAACAAACAATCTGTCTCACACACACACAAAATCCCCATTCTTGAAACAAAATAAGGATTTTTCCATAACAGTCAAGAGCTTGTAATAGATTTTAAGTTCCCAAATTTTGATGAGAGCTACAAACTTGCTATTGAATACTTAGTTCATACAATTTTGGGGGATAAAGTTAGTAACCCAAGTCTACTTTTCTGCATAACAATTTAGAAAAAATAATTTAGCATGATCTGACTATAGATCTGGTATGGAACTATGGATTTTGTGATCACTTGAAGTGGGACGCATTACTACTGTCTTAAGGTTTTTAACTATTATACTAGATATATGAAAGTTTAGATAGATATATACATTTCACATGCCTATTTGGGGAATTAGCAAATTTTCAATTATGATACAAAGGCGGCTATTAATTAAGCTTGTTTCTTTAAGACACTGAAAACAATATGTATGCAGACACCGAAACCGTACAAATAGATGAACACAATTAGTCACTTTCAAAAACATTCAATCAATTACTTGGAACTGTTTTCCACATGGGTTTTGTATCTTTTTTGGAAATAATAATGTCAGAAAAAGAAAAGGATAATAACCATAAATAAACAAAATAAAATAAAGTAAAAACCTCACAGAGCCAAAAAAAAAAAAAGATTAGTGACCAGGAAGCTGAAACCGGTGACTGATGCAAAAGAAGAAGCCATGGAAGCACCAGATAAAGATAACTCGCCAAGATGACCAACAAACATTACAGATATCATCTGTAAGCAATACAGCAATAGGTTCACTGATACCAGAGGCCCTGCTAGCCATAGCTGCTTCTTTACTTCTTCAACTACAATCTCTCTTTTCCTATGACTTCCATAGTTTTCACCTCCATTTTCATGAAAATCTTGAATCAATGGTGTGTTCAAAGATGGCTTTTGTTGCGCTCTCTCCATTTTCTATTAAGCTCCAGTGAGAGAGAGGAACAGAAAGAGAGAAAGAGAGAAAAGAGGGATGAGAGGCAGAGGCTAAAAGGCCGGACCTAGAAAGTGATATTTGAGGGCTTCATTTTAAACTTCTATGGACAAAAATTATACATGATCAAAAATGATAGAGAAGCAATTATATATTATAAAAAAAAAATTATATAATAATTTTTTTTTTAAACCATGGCCCATCCCAAGCCAAATTGTGGTTCTGCCCCTGAGAGTTCAATGTGTTTTTAATTTCATATGAATGTGGCTTTGTTATAGGTCAAGCATCCACCAAGTGCTCACCAAAAAAAATGTTGCATCCACCAAGTGATTTGCATGCCATTAATTATATATAATTTATGTTCTTGTCATTGAATACATATTGATCTGGACGTATCGAGAAAATTCAGAACCTCAAACGCGCAATTGCTGACGCCAAATATAATCTAGCTAGGCGATGTAGAATAGTATATATATTATTGAAGGAGAGAAATTCAAATTCGGATCATTGTCGGAGGGAACAATGATTTTTACCATTGGATTTTTCCTACATGGGTACACAAAATAGATTGGATTTTGTAAAGATTCAGAACTCAAATAGGGATGTAAACGGGGCGAGACGAGACTAGGACGACCTCCCCTATCCGGTCCCCTCAGGAACCTCATTCCTCATCCCGTTTAGTTTTTTTAATAATATATATTTTATTAAATATGATTTAAAATTAAATATTAAATATGACTTAAAATTAAATAACAAGAATACATGAATAACAAATCTAAATAATAGAATAGTAAAATAAAAATAAAATAAAAAATTATATATTTAATTTATTATATAAAATATGTTAATATTTATAATACTAGACCATTAATGGAGCGTGTTAGGGGCGGAGACCTTATTCTCCATCCCGCCACGACAATATATTTTGCCTCGCCCCCGTCCTATCGCCCCTAATAACTTTGGAAAAATCTTCGTGTAAAGGGCAGTGCATCGTGGAGATCAGGTTGTGGGAGGTAAATTGTGACCTCTAATTTCAAAGAGGAAAAATAAACATCTTGAGAGAAAAATAGAAAATGTGAAATTTCATAGTGTTTTTCTAGTTAACTTTTTTGTTTTTTGTGTAATAAGATGCGTCTATATGCAGATCTGTATTTGCAAAATCATGTCATTTGTGGGTGATAAACTTATTCTATCAAATGCTTTATCCAAATGATAATTTCGGATTCTGCTTTAGGATCCGTCACTTGTAGGATTAAATTATTAATAACCCTATAAAGAAAAAAAAGAGTGGGAGAGTATATATAAACATATATGTATATGTATGTATATATATATTATTGGAGAAAGTAATATATATTAATTAAATTGTGAGGTAAGGTTTAATTTAGTTGAAAAGCAAAGATTATAAGAAAAAATGAATAATTAATTAAATAAAAGAAAGAAAGAAATATGAGATAGAAGATGTAGTTTAGGAGGGTAACACAAACATCCCAACGGCTAGCCCTATATGATAGTTGGGGTGGTCGGAAGGGGCTTGTACATGCACCGTTTGAATTGTGATGATAGACTGGGGCCTTTCTTTCATACTCCAATTAAGACCAACTTGTTAATTAGACACAGATTTTAATGCATTTCATTAATTTAATATTATAATTAATATTTTTATATATCAAAGTTTTGACGCCTTCTTATATGAATGCATGAACTCTACTCAGTCAACCTTCGTCCCTACCAAAATAAAAAAAAAACCTTCGTCCTTATCTTTCAATTATATATTGACATATAATTTTATCCGTATATACTTTTTTATTTCTATATTATTTCTTTAAAAAAAAAAGTAGACAGAGATCATTAGGAGGTTCATATATATCATGTTTGATTGGAATTAATCAATTGTATTGATTTAAAAATCTATAATAATTTTTTTTTTCAAATATATTAATTTCTTGCATAATTGCGTTCGATATAGTATATAGAATATGCACGTTAATTAACTAACCACCATTTTGAAATGGACTGCATAAGGTCATAGAGACACATTTTACTGTGACACCATGTGATGAAAAATGTTGATCACAATCTCATCAAGATATGAAGCATGTTTGGTCCCCTAACTAACAGGGAGTATAGTTTCAATTTTTGGTCATTTTAATCAAAATTGAAAATCTCAGGTCTTTTTCTGGATATTCCATCAAATCAGATTTAAAATTAATTTGATTTATTTTCATTTTTATTTGCTCCGCTAACTGACTCCATATCACTGTTTTTTTTTTTTCTTTTTCTTTTTATATAAACTTCATGTCAATTACCAAAAATATCCCAAGTCCGGAAAGAAAATAATTTGATGGAATGGGTAAATACGTTTCGTTCTCACATGTAATGAGATTTATCATGTAAACTTTACAAAAAAAAATGTGAAAAAGAAAAAAATTTATAAAAAAAAAATGTGAAAAAGAAAAATATATACGTATGTTCTATTGAATTTATTTTTTTTCCACATGGATATGCACTGAGTTACAATAATAAATTTTGTTTTATTAAAGCAGATTAGCATATACGCCACCAGAGCTGTCTTAATTTAAACGAGGTATATTTTTTTTTTTCCAACTTAAGGTGCAGTGTATTACAATTCATATTTATGCTGTATTTTCCTAACCGAAAACCTAATTTTACATCGGTCTTGACTTAAAAAATAAAAATTTGATTTTCAAACTAAAAAGTTCCCTAACAAACAAAGAAATTCCATTGAATATATACATATATGGAATTTTTTTTCTTCAAAGGAATATTAATTATAAATTAACAAAGTATAAAAAAAAAATTGACCATAAAGATAAACAATTTTTTTAAAGTAAAAAATGTATATAAAATGGAATTTTCTGTCCAATTTATTCTTTCCGCTAATGAGAATCACGCATCATCTAGAAAACCAGCTCCTTTTTATATGCTTATTTATTTTTTTCCTCTTTTCTATAATTTTTTAAATAGAATGGTTTTATATCACTCCGCAAATAGGAAGAGAAACTGAAAATGAGATGGTACTATAATTTTTTAAGTTTTTCATGGTTGGCCTGGTAGCTATAATGTGCGAGCTTTACAAATGCCAAAAATAGCAAGGCGAGCTCAACCATGAAAGCTCACTTCTTAGTATTCTGAAATAAAATAATTTTATTCATTAAAAAATAATAATAAAAAAATAACTTGAAAGCTGCAGATATAAAACAAACTAACAACTGTAATAACCTGTCAAACTCCTCTATTTTTTTAACTTATTCCTACCAAGTAAAGCAAAATTAAGTCCATATTAAAACAGCTTTATTAGTACTTTATTTTTAGCGTGAAAATAAAAAATAATAATGATAAATAGTTCACTGAAAAGCTCAGATTCAGAATTATTATTTTTAATTATAAAAATAATTCATAATCTAAATGGAAGGGGATGTGTCTCAAATTTACGATTCTATAAATGTAGATGTGAAGAGCATATGATTCAATCTCATTTGACTCAAATTTAGAGTTTGTTGAATGTAAAAAAAAAAAGTTCGTAGAAACACATTATTTTTTTTTTTTCTTTTGGTGAATCGTAGAAACACATTATTAATTAATAATGAGAAAGCGTTATTTTTGCTGTTGATGGCCGTGTTGTAGCCTAAAATTCCAACTTTATAGGCCATTTGGTGTTTTGATATCGCTTCCTTTTTTTCAGCTTTCTTTGATTTTTACTCTTCTGGGTGTTCTTACTTTGCTAATTGGGTTAGTAATTTTTCTAGTACTATTCCATCTTTCATTATTTATTTTAAAGTTTCTTCCTTGACCTGTTTTTCATTTTTTTATTTTCCTTTGAATGAACCTTCCTCATTGTATTCAAATTAAGGACTGTTTAATAATCGAATTTATTTTGGTTCATATTAATCCATCTTTTAAAAATGGGTGTTGAAGTTCCAAGGGTTATGATGCTAAAAATAAAAACAATAAATAAATCATATTCATGGCAGAAAAAAACTGTTTTTTTCCACAGTACATGTTTTGTATATAATTGCTCCGAATTAGTCTTGTTTTAATTATTTTGCTCTCCTTTTATAAATATTTTTTTTTCTAGCTTTGATTCGGTTTTCATTCCAAACCAAAAGAACGAGTACAAAAAAAACCTCAAACAACTTCCGAGGTACTTGAAGAGAATTTCTCAGAAGTCAAAATCCTCCAAAATTCAAAAGGAATGAGGGATACTCTAAAATGATGAGAGATCTTATTAACAATTACCCATTTACAAAGAAAATGGGCCAGCTTATTACAATTTATGTTAATCCAACAAAAAAAACATCACTAAAAACATAGCAGATATTCAAAATATCCTTAAAAACAGGAACTGCAGACCAGTGGAGAGAAAGATTTGGGGTTAAGGCTTTGCATAACAGCTTGAGCATCACTATTAGAGCATATGTGCATCCAACCTTCGTGTTTAGCCACCAACATACCTTTATGGATCGCCAGAAGTTCAGCAACTTCTGAAATATTAGAACTGTCTTTAAAATAGTGAATAGCTTGGGTATCACCATTGTGGTCGAGAGCAATAACTCCAAGAAAGCAATTCTGACCTGATATTGCTGCATCTGTGCTGATTTTTATCGTATTAACAGGAGGTCAAATCCAAGAAATAAAGTTGGATGAATTTGAGATGATTCCATCGACTCTGTCAATTTTATCCCAAATTTTTAGAAACTCCCCAAACATGTGACTCAAAGCCAAAATTGAATCTTCTGCGTTGCTCTTTTTTGCATTGAAGCAAAGATTGTTTCTCGTCCACCAAAGGTGCTCAAAGATTAGAGCACTGTACAAAAAGAAAGCCTCAACATCATCCTTGTGCACTAGTAATGTCTCTCAAGGTTTTAACAACCTTTTTAGCAAAGCTTTGAACATTTCATCTTAGAAATCAGGCTTTCTGATTCTCCAAGGAGTGGCAAACTACAATCTTCTAGGAAATTGACAGTGGAAAAATAGATGAGTTTCATTTTCCTCACGACTACAACCATGCATGCAGTCCATGCAGTCATTCCTCTATTCGCCATGTTTGCTTTCACTATCAATCCCTTGTTGGCAAGCTTCCAGTAGAAAAACCTCAATCATTCGTGAAGTTTACTATTCCACCAGCCATCTTTAATCTCATTGTCCCAATTATTGAGCCAATAAAATGATTTCAGAGTGGATTCTCCATTTTTAGTCCCTGTCCAAATGATTTTGTCTTTCTCTTGGGTCTTAGCCCAGCAAATTCTTTTGATTGCATCAACCGAATATTGGCTAAAGAGAGAATTAAGTTTCGACGCATTCCACTCTCAAGTAAGCAATTTCAAGGACTCAACCATGTCGTATCCTTCATTTATGTCTCCACTCTCCTTTTATATTATTAATCCTTGGGACTTTCGCACCAATAATATCATTACCACCTTAGCCTCTGATTTTTTGGAGGCATTAACTCTTTGAACTTCATAAGGGTTTGGGACAATAATTTTATTGAGGTATATAAGCCAAAAGAATAATGATAATATTTAAATTTAGAAAAATTCAAGAGGCATTGCTGCAAAACCATATCTTTGTTCTTTTTTGTATGTTTTAAGAATTAATTATACCTATATAAATTGCTAAAATATTGATAATCATATATATTGTATTCTTACACTTTTTTTTTTTGGTAAAACAAAAAATTATATGGCAGGACTATGTTGAGTTTCTTGTTCCCATTTTATGTATATTTCAATTATCTTAAGATACTCGCAATTAGCCTGTTGAAACTTCCAATAAAAATAGTTGAATGCTTCATTGATAGGGAAAATAGAAGTTTCAATAAGTACTGATACAAACCCTCGCGGCAAGGAAGTCGAACTCACCTTTCATGAAATAACAAAATCAGGTCTGGTAGGAATGGATACAATACTATGAATATGTTATGTCTAAAAAAGGAGGAATGCGGAAAAAAAAGAATGCGGTGCAATTTTTTGTTTGGAGTTTAACAATAAAATTCTGAAAAATGTTACTCTATTGTAGACAATGTTACTCTATTATGGATAAATATTAATCTTTTATGAATGAGTTTCACTGGTCCATAATGAAGTAATATTGTAAGATCTATAACAAAGTAATATTTGTCCATAATAGAATAATATTATCCATAACTAAGTTACATTCTTCATAATTTTATGGTGAAACCTGATTGCATTGTGGAATTTCCCTCATTGATAACATACCTTGTCGATATATACTTTAGGCTCTTAGCTAATTTCTCTCATCTTTAAATGTATCTATACATATGTTGTACCAAACAACCAATTATTTATCAGAGAATTTTGTTCATGAATTTTGCAAATAACTATTTTTATTTTATTTTTTGTACAACTATATTTTTTTTTCAAATTCAGTACATTCTAGTTAATCTTTCTTCATCATATTACGGTGGAAATATATGTATGGGTTTTAGTATTATGCCACATCAATTTGTCTTTACATGGAAAAAAAAATGTTACATAGCAAAAAAGATAAGAAAAAAGTGTGCTTCATAAAAAACAAAAACAAANACATGGAAAAAAAATGTTACATAGCAAAAAAAGATAAGAAAAAAGTGTGCTTCATAAAAAACAAAAACAAAAAGTGCTAAATATTATAAATATGAATGTGGATGTCACCATTTTCCAATCTCTTTGTAACTTCCACACTAATGTATTTTCATAGTGTAACTTTTGTAACATATACTACTGATTCTTAATTAATATCCATTAATGTTATTTGCAATCTATACTATGTAAAGGCTACAAATAGAGGCCATGAGTGTTGTAATGAAATACACGTGAATAAAATTCTCTTATCTATGTCTCTACTCTTTTATGTTCTATATTCATATTTTGGTCATATTTGTTCATTATATTTTTAGTTATTTTATAACACTAAATGATTTTTAAAGAGAGAGAGAGAGAGGGAGGAAAAAAAAAAAGGAGGTTAATTGCACTGTAGTACTTTGGATTTGTAAGGTTGTTCGATTTAGGCTTTTAACTTTTTAAAATAATGATGTAGGCTTTCAATTTTTAAACTTGTTGCGAATTGGTATAATATTGTATTTTGATCAAAAAATCTGGTAATGGCTCTGCTTTATTTTCATTGATCAAAACTTTAATATATTTCCTCACATACTTTGTTGTAAGTATCTAAATATAACCGTTATCAATTTTTTTCATGCCAACATTAAAAATTAGACCAATCTGCAACAAATTTAAATATCAAGTGCCTAAATTGTTGCTTTTGAAAATTAAACGCCTAAATCATGAATTTCTACAAATCAAAAGTATTAAAATGCAATTAATAAAGAAAATCAGACAAATTATAAAAATAACAAAATTGAAAATGCAATTAATAAAAAAAAATTCAGACAAATTCGTTGGTTTGATTCTCATTTTTTCCATTGATATTGCCTTCTCCAAAACCTAGCTATATGCCTCACAATATTTTTCCATTATAAGTTATTGGTTAAAATACTCTTTAGCACTTAAACAAATATAGTCTAGGTTACATGTACGGACAGACCAATATCATTCAGTTTATGTATATTTCATTTTTAATGACAAATGAAAACATAAATCAGGATCGTATAAACTGGATGAATATATGGACTCCAGTATACATATACCGAGACAACCAATATCATCCAAGTTATATATACCATGCTCTAACAACAAATGAAAACATAAGCCTAGACTATATAAATTGGAAGAATCTATGGAATATACTTATTTCGGGTGAACTTATATCCTCTAGTTTACTTATATCGCACTTTTAAGAGTAAAATTGACATATTTTATTAGTGTATTAAGGAAAAAGAAAATGAAATGTGAATGTGTGTTGAATGTAATGTGCCTAATAATTTTTGTAGTGTGAATAAAATCATCCTACATGATTTTTGGCACAATAAATGCAACTATTATCGAACAGATTTTATTACCAACAAATCCATTCATTATTATTCATTAATTTGCCACATACATATATTCAGTCGTACTAAAGGCACAAATTTTTTTTATACCAAATTTGGACATAATTGCATTTTAAGATTCTCAACTTTCACATTTTAGCCATTCAAAACCTCAATTTTCAAAAGTTGTAATTTAGGCTATTAATTATAATTTATTGCAAATTGGATCATGTTTGACTTTTACTATTGGATTCAATGCATTATAGTATCTTTTAGTTTTAAAATTTTATATTTTAGTACATTCTAGTTCAAAATTTGATTGAGTTTAATATCAATCACTTGATCTATACATGAAACTACNGCATTTTAAAATTCTCAACTTTCAAATTTTAGCGATTCAAAACTTAATTTTCAAAAGTTGCGATTTAAGCTATTAATTATAATTTATTGCAAATTGGATCATGTTTGACTTTTAATATTTGATTCAATGCACGTTAGTATATTTTAGTGTTAAAATTTCATACTTTAGTACCACCTAGTTCAAAATTTGATTGAGTTTAATATTACATGACACTATCATTAAACCTTCTTAGTCAAAAGTAAAGCAAGGCTTGCAATAAATTATAAATTAAAGATCTAATTTGTAATTTTCAAAGTTGATAGTTTAAATTGCAAAATTGTAAAAGTTAAAAGATAACAAAATGCAATCAAACNATAAATGCAACAATTATCGAGCAGATTTTATTACCAACAAACCCATTCATCTTTTTGGTTGTGTCCACTTTTTCTCGAACTTGTGATGTTGAGGATGTAATTCATCCACTTGCCACAAACCCATTCATCTTTATTCATTAATTTACCACATACATATATTCAATAGTACTAATGGCACAATTTTATTTTGTTTTTACCAAATTTGGAGATAATTGCATTTTAATATTCTCAACTTTCACATTTTAGTGATTCAAAACTTCGATTTTTAAAAGTTGCAATTTAGGCTATTAATTATAATTTATTGCAAATTAGATTATGTTTGACTTTTACTATTGGATTCAATGCACTTTAGTATATTTTATCGTTAAAATTTCATACTTTAGTGACTTCTAGTTTAAAATTTGATTGAGTTTAATATCAGTCACTTGATCTGCACATGAGACCACCATTAAACTTTGTTTGTCAAAAGTAAAACAAGGCTTATATTGCAATAAATTATAAATTAAGGACCTAATTTGCAACTTTTCAAAGTTGATAGTTTAAATTGCAAAACTGTAAAAGTTAAAGATAACAAATCCTACATGATTTTTGGCACAATAAATGCAACAATTATCGAGCAGATTTTATTACCAACAAACCCATTCATCTTTATTCATTAATTTACCACATACATATATTCAGTAGTACTAAAGGCACAAATTTATTTATTTTTACCAAATTTGGAGATAATCGCATTTTAAGATTCTCAACTTTCACATTTTAGCAATTCAAAACTTCGATTTTTAAAAGTTACAATTTAGGTTATTAATTATAATTTATTGCAAATTGGATCGTGTTTGACTTTTACTATTGGATTCAATGAACATTAGTATCTTTTAGTATTAACATTTCAAACTTTAGTACCCTCTAGTTTAAAATTTGATTGAGTTTAATATCAATCATTTGATCTGTACACGAGATTACCATTAAACTTTATTAGTCAAAAGTAAAACAAAGCTCATATTGCAATAAATTATAAATTAAAGACCTAATTTGCAACTTTTCAAAGTTGATAGTTTAAATTGCAAAACTGTAAAAGTTAAAGATAACAAATCCTACATGATTTTTGGCACAATAAATGCAACAATTATCGA
>QANX01006826.1:55206-182204 GCA_003254975.1 Ochetophila trinervis
AAAAAAAAAAAAAGATTTAACATTTTAGAAAAAAATCCATCATTTTAAAATTTTTCAAGTTACCATAACAAAAAAAAGGGACAGTTAAAAAAAATTCCATAAGCTATAAACTTTTCCAAAGAAAAAAAAAAACATTCATTTTAGCCAATGCAATTTGAACCCAAAGCTCCCCATGAGTTTACAATACAAGATACATGAAAGAAGAGGTGGGACCCATCACTTCTTAATGCACCTTAATTTTTGCACTTTTGTTGCTAAACATATAATTGCATAATATAATTTTCAAAAAAAAAAATATAATTGCATAGTATAATACAGTACATAATTTTTAATGCATGGATACTATCAAATATGCCCAGTGTTAAAATTTCATACTTTAATACCTTTTAGTTTATCAATCACTTGATTTTTATATGAGACGACTTTTAAACTTTGTTAGTGAAAAGTAAAACAAGGCTCATATTGTAATAAATTAAAAATTAAAAATTTAATTTGCAAACTTTTTAAAGTTGATAGTTTAAATTGTATAATTATAAAAGTTAAAGATAACAAAATACAATAAAACAATATACCAAATAATAGAGTGATAATATTTTATTAGCTTATGTATTTTATTTATCTATTTAAAAATTCACTAATTCAAATCTCTAATATACATGTATCTTTCAATCAATAGTTTTTTTGACATATCATAGTAAACAATTTAATGCCTGCACCAATACATTTATATATATAATTTTTTATTGCATCATAATTAGTGCTAATAAATCTTATTAGCCTTTTAAATTCCAATTCCATATTAACAAAAATTAACATTTATTTTAAAAGTTTTAATGTGTTAAAAAATAAGTCGAATAAACGTATCTTAACAAAAATTAATATTCATATCCCTCCACTTAGCTTATGAAGAATCCACGGGTTTGATTTATATTTGGGTGCCCTGAATTGGATGACACCATCATTTTTCAATTTATTGATCTTTTGGTGATATAAAGTCCCTGAAATTAATGGACCCAAAAAGTGCCAATTAAATTCATGTGAAAAAAAGTGAATCATTTCTAGACCAGAAGACAATCACACACAAAAACATATATACATCAACAGATTAACAACTTTTACTATATGGCATTAGAACTTAGGACTAGACTAGAATAAAAATTTCCAAAAATGTTGAATTCAATAAAAAATTAAAAATATTATTTTATTATGGACAATATTACTTTATTTCGGTCAAATATTACTCGAATAAATAACAATTATCTAAAATAGAGTAACATTGTAAAATCCATAAATGAATATTATTTGCCATAATAGAGCAACATTGTCTATAATATAGTAATATTTTTAAAATTTTATAGTAAAATCCAGTTGTATTGTAGAATTCTCTTAAAACTTAAAATTACTACTAAATCATTACTTCATGATAAACATTACTTATTATCATCCAAGTGGCTGGATAATTTGTGGAAATTAATTGTATGAAAGCGTTTAAGTAATTTGTTTTTTCCTTCTTGAAAATAATAAGAAACCCACATAGGATAAATACACAAAAGCTATGAAAGTTTAAAACAAATGCACAATATATGAACAAAATAATATATAAAATTGTCTTTAATGGCAACCGTTGAATTTGGTTAAATCTATTTAATTGGGTTGAATATATTGTTAAAAATAAATCTAAATTGGTAAATTTCATTGATATTTAGTAATAATACCATATCAGATTGATTTGCTGCATATACAGATGTGAAAGTATCTTTTGATTTAGAGAAAACAATAAAAACTCTGCCTTCTTAATTTTTTTTTCCAAATTAGACATTTATATGTATACAATTCCACATTAACATTCACCAAAAAAAAAAAAAAGACAATTCCACATTAACATATGTATATATATATATATAGAAATTTTATTATTATGATGTCCTATTAAATTGTTTCAAATGTTGAAATTTAAAAATATATTTGATTTATAATAAACTCATATTCACGTTGCCATATAAAATTTTAGTACTACACCAAAATTCACATAGTCCACTGAAATTATATGAAATCTTAGCCGTTGGATTACATCTTGATTAGAAAACAGTAAATAGATCTTGATCATAGAATGACTATATATATACACACACACATACACGAACACAGAGAAGACAGAGAAGAAAACCTTAGTGTTCCTTCACAATACAACAGTTAACACTGCACTTATAACCATGGCCTTCCTTAGTCTCTCACATCTTCTCACCCTCTTCTCCCTCTTGATCACCTTTCTTGTGGTAAAATCCGATGAAGATCTCATCGGAAAGCTGTGCAGCAAAACAGAGGAGCCAGTAATTTGCAGAGACTGTCTCAACTCTGATCCCAGTAGCAAAACTGCTGATGCCCATGCACTTGCACTTATAGCCATTAACTGTGCACAAATGGATACTTACAAAACGTACCGTGATGTCTTCAAACTTTACAGTGAGACTCCAGACAAAACCCAATTGAAGGAATTCCTCAACCAATGCTCGTCGAGAACAGTGGATGCAGCCGGAAACTTCGATAGTGTTCATCGTTACGCTGCAGCTTTGGATTATGATTCTGCCAAGATCGTCATCAATGAAAACATTCTTCCACAGGTCAATTACTGCATAAAACAGTTTGATCAAGCTCCAACGTTGCCGGTGCCGAAGGAAGTCTTGGCCGGAACTACTGCTGTGAACCAAGACTGCAAGAATGTGCTGGAGATTCTCAACAGTATTTGATGGTTTCTGAATAATGTTTAGCTATTTAGATATCTCATTCTGCAGTTGTTGATGCAGAGAGGTCTCATTTGTGTCATACATGCTAACAAATGTTTGCCTATCAAATAAAGTTTCTGAAAATGAAAGAAACTTAAAACAAATTCACGCGTTCAGTTTTGAAAAATGCATGTCAGTTTCATCGTTTGAACAGAGACATCAAGCATTCATTCTTTTACGACCCCAAACACACAAATAAATTGATAGCCAAACAGAAAAAAGAATAAGAAATAAATAAATTGGCTGATAAATTTAGTGCCAAACAATTTTAGCATTTGCATATATGTTATTCCATGTAGGGCGATCTAATCACTAGGTTAAGTTTAATTTACTTCAATTTTTTTAAGGCTTTTATTTATTTATAATTTTATCCAATTTGATGATCTGGAAAGTCAAATAATACACGTTATAATTATAACCCAAAATTGCTAGGAGATTATTAGTTGGTCGCACTTATTTTTGCTTGTGATTAAGATAATACTTCCAATCTAAAGCAAACGCCACGTTTTCAGCAAAAATTGGCACAGGTTAAACACTTAGCTACTCTTCTTTGGAGTCTTTTCTCGCCCCAACATCCATCGTACAGATCATAACCTTAATCCTAATTTTGTCATAATTCGTCTGTATTTATTGGTTTTTCAGCAATTATTCTATATTATAGAAGATTACATTTACATGTCTAAAATAAAAGGAAGTCAAATATGCAAAATATATAAGAATTTAAACCAAAATATATCTTTGACCATTAAAACTTGTTTACATTTTTCCACCTTAAGGACACAAGCTGTTCTTGTCAATAACTAATAAAAACTAATTCAGTGATGATCATACATATGCAATGATCACTTGTGCTCAGTTTAGACATCTATGCACCCCAAACACAATATTGCACCAGCAAGATAAATATATAACCAAAGCAGCAGCATCATATAACCAAGAAATTTGAACATAACCAACCATTACATCTTTTTATAAAGTTGAAGCTACTCCCCAATATATATTTGGTGCCAAGATAAAACCCTATCACTCATCCACGACGTTCACCAGTTCATATTCAACTAGAGAGAGATTGTTATCCTCCTTCACTTCAAACTTGGCAGGCTCGGTGACCTCAACACGTCCCCATTTGTCAACAGCTAGCCTCATAGATCCCTTAAACATGTCAATTTTTGCGTTTCGGAGAATTACAGTGGTATCAGGATTCATCAAGCCAACTGCAGAACCAACACGGCGTGAAAGGGAAACATGATTCAGGTATACTAAGCAACTAATGCAAAGCTCTCAGTAAACCTCCAAGATACTCAACTATTGCAAGAAATTGGAAACCATGATAACACATGCATTATCATAGTACAATTTTGGAATTACTACCATGTGCAATATTGCCAAGGATGACTAATACTTAATTATGTAGCATTATCATCTTATAAAGACAACAAAAGAAAAACGAATAATTTTTGCTATGAAACTTAAAATAGTTAACAGATAAATCCTATAAAAACATCAGCACGGTCAAAAAAAAATTTTACGATGGGATAAGAATGATTATTGAAATCTTCTTTCGATATTGAATCTAGATAAAGCTGGAACATGATACACATCATCAATATCCATCTTCAACATGAATTATATGATAGATTATAGCTATGAGTATTTATAAGGACATCAAAACTAGGACCTCCCATATATCATTAAATGTTTTCAACAAAACACTTACTCATGATTCTCCTTGATCCTCTGAGATTAAGCTATCACTGCATTTTTTCTTAAAAACCAGTCAAGAGTGAAGGCTCACATACACACACA
Organism: Ochetophila trinervis; assembly: GCA_003254975.1. Classification (NCBI taxonomy): domain Eukaryota; kingdom Viridiplantae; phylum Streptophyta; class Magnoliopsida; order Rosales; family Rhamnaceae; genus Ochetophila; species Ochetophila trinervis. The sequence goes on from QANX01006826.1 coordinate 59,796, forward strand.
CACCCCCCACATACACACAAATGCACACAAAAAAAATTAATAAATTAAAAAATAAAACTACAACTAGTCACTAGCTTGCATGGGCAGGGGCACAGGTGAAAATTATAAATAGTAAACTGAAGTGCTATGAATCTTTGAAATAGCAAGTTAAGACTAGCCTTAGACAGAAGTGATTTAAATAGTTTGTAACAAAAATTAAAATCCGGACTCATAATACTACTACTCTGACTCTTAAGGAGAAACATTCAGTTAGACTCAGAAAAGAAAACGATTAAACATCCATAAAACAGCAAAATAAACATTTTTCTTAGAGAAAAAAAATAAAGTCAACAATTTTTACATGTATAACAAAAGTAATGCCAACTTAAAAGTTACTAGATTGTTTATTAATCGAAAATAAAAACAAAATGCAGTAATCATATGAAGCTTACATGAGAGATTATGCATTCAAACTCTTAAGTAAAGCCATAATATGATTAGAGACAAAACCAACAAATCTAGCACCTCAGTTTCCATTATAAATTTGAAAATGTTCCAAACTTTTCATCTTTGATTTTTCCATGAATATGCGACTGAGACAGACAGAATGAACAACAGTGTCTTAAAATTTCTAACTTAAAGTCATTAGCAACCATGAATCATCTGCAAAGTATCTTTTGACAATGTATAGGAAAAGGTCAAACTAGGATGAAGACTGGATGAACAAATGGAAATGGAAAAATTAGGGTAGCGCAAGTCATAAGTGTCTTTACTACTGAAGTAATAATAAAACAAGTACAAAAACAACTATGACCGTCGACTAGAGAAGATCTACTTATTACCTTACAAAACCTAAGTAGAAAAATCTTTAACTGCATTGCTTCTTTTAAGGCTTCAAAAATAAAGCTAGCTTCTAGTCAAACCAACAGCATATAATCCCCCATCAATTTTTTTATTTTTTTTGGAAAAGAAAATTCATTTATATTCAACTACAAACGCCCTCCAATCTTGGCAAACACTTGCAGTTGTCCTCCTAGCATTTCCCAAAAACCATATAAGTTACTACCATTGCCAAACTCTACATTTTCCATTCCACAACTTCCTACATTTGTACTCCCAAAATCCCATCTTTCATAACAACAGTGAAAATCCAAGGTACAAATATTCTACATTGGAAAGACCTGCAACTCATCTCATCCTCAACCACTCAAGACACAGTGAGTCAAAACCAATTATCATTTTCCTATCCATCCTATACCTTTCATTTTCGAGTCAACCAATCAGATTAACTAAAAAGGAAAAGAAATAATAACCTTCAAAACAACAAAAAAACACCACAGAGTAAGACTAATTAAACAAAAAAAAAAATTCCAAATAACACTTTAGTACTTTCAATTTCCCTCCCTCAGCTTTCTCGGCAACCAAACGATGATTAAACCCAAAAAAAGAAGTCAACTGAAAAAAAAAAAAAAAAAAAATACGATTCAAGAGCGCATACAATACCTTGATCATTGCGAGCAGTGAATACAATGGTTCCTGTCTCGTCGCCAACGACGCACTCAGCGATTCGAGTATGACGGAGGTGCTGAGACACCGATCGACCTTTCTGCAAGACGGTATTGGAGCTCAGGACTTTGACGATGAGTGTGTGGCCAGTGGTCCCGGGCTTGAGTTGATCAACCTTCGTGAAGACCGGCTTTCTCAGCTCTGGTTTCCCATTGCTCTGCTGGGACTGTGCCGCTGGTGTGGTCGCCATGGGTTCAATTGAAATTCGGAAACCCTAACCCTAAGAACTCACAAGTCACAGCAACGACCAAAATTTTTGAGTCGTTCTCATATGCCCGACTAGTGTGGCACCGGGATGGTATTTATTACCTTTGTTAGCTTGCTTTCTCTTCTTCTTTTTTTCTCTTTTTTTTTTCTTTTTTTTATGGTATTTATTACCATAGAAAAATTAAATATACATATATATTTAAAAAAATTATATACTTTAAATAAACATTTCTCACATGCCGGACAAAGTATTTATATATTTTGTCTCTTCTTTTAATAAATTAAAATATTTAAGTATGTAATTTCTTAAGTTCAAAAAAAAAGTATATAATTTCTTTTAATATGAGGTCTATAATACTTTTGGGAAAAAAAATTGATTTACCAAAAAAATAAAAAATAAAGAAAGAAAGATGCATCCAAATTTAATAGATAATAAAATTTTAATATTTTTTTTAAATTAATAAAAGTTTAACATTAAATTAAAAAAAGTTAGAGAGTATGTTTTGAAAGGGATATTAGTTAACTACAAAAATAAGTTTTTAAAAATAAAACGCTAATAAAATATAAAATGAAACAATAAATAAATTGTTCCTTTTATCATTTTTTTATTTTATTTTTTATGTTATTGTACTAATTTTTCAAATGGTATTAATTGTGTTTTCCTCGTTTAATAAAAAATAATAATTTTTTTATTAAATGAGTTTAAAAAAAAAAATATTTGCATACAAGGGACAAAAAGGTTTCACATGCAAGAAAAGAGATAGTTTGCTGCTTAAAAAAGAAAATGGAAAAAAATGACAAATAGTTGTGTTTCCAATGAGGTCTCTCCAATTGTCGAGTTAGTATTAGTCTCTGTACGGTAAAAGTTTTATATATAGAATCGTATATATTTTACTTTACCNACCAAATGAATTTTTTTTTTTGGTGAATGCACCAAATGAGCCTTTAATAAGTGCTAGACTTTAAAATATATATATATATATATATATATTTTAAAACGAATTTATGCTTTCTTAAAAAGGAAAAGATTATGCATGTACAAATGATTGTACCTACCATTCTGAAAATTTATTATTATTTAAAATGTCATAACGTATTAAATGACTTTTTCACTTTCAAAATTTATAATTTTTATTTATTTATAATAAGTAATAATTATGTCATTATCTATATTATTTTTAATTGTCACCTATAATATTATAAAATAGTAAATTAAAATATAAATATTATTACATTTTAAATTATAAATATTTTATTGTATGACAATTGTATATAATTATTTACCAAGAAAAACAACTGTATATAATTTTTTTTTTCTGTTTAGTATGGCCGGTGGAAAATGGTTTTTGGTTTTACTTTTTGGGTGAAATATATCACGTGCACTAGCTGATTTGTTTTACTGTGAGAGAATTATTAAATTATTAAATTATTCAATTTAAATGCCACCCAGGCGTGGTAACCACGCAAATTAGGTCGAACGTCATGGATAGAAATGTAAATTAACGTTCCGGTTTTACGATCTTCTCCAATTAGCGCGGTAGTTTTAATTTAAAGGCTATTATTAACCAGGGTAGCAAGGAAAGGCGGAAGATAAACTAACAATTAACAAAGAAGTCGACGCCATAACCACTCACTCCTTAACCTAGAAATGCTATATATCTGAAATAAAAAAACCTCACAAAACGACGACTCTTTAAAATTACTAAATTAACCATGAAAAAAAAAAACTGAAGAAAATCAGAAACCGAATAAGAGAAAGAGAGACTGATAATTAGCGTCTCGTATTCTTTTTTGCTCCAACAAGCTCCATTTTTATACTCTGTGGAGGCCTTTTTTTCTCTCAGTGAGCAGAATTTGGATTGGCATTCGCATTTGCATTTGCATTAGGTGAGAGGATTTTTACCGACTATTTTTAATTTAGATAATATTTTGGTTGTTGAATTTCAAATGCAGGCCGTTATTGATTTTCTTTATTATTTTTGTTTTGTGCTTTTGGAAAATCAATTAGAATGAGCTTTGACTTGAAATTTAAAAATCTGAATCCGACTAGAAAAGTTGCATTGTTTATTCGGATTCCAATTTTCGAAGGCTTCTCTGCCAAGGAAACAAAGCAAGTCTAGCTGATTAAGAAGCTGTAGTTTTGTAAAGTAGTTTTTTATTTTGGAATTTCGCGTGGAAATTTTGTACTCCGCGTTGAGAGATTTCTGAAAGTTGGTTATCTTGCTAAAATATGTGAATCTTTGTGAATATATTGATGAGTTTCAGAATTTAGTTTTCGAGTTGTCTATTTATGGGGATATAGGTAACGGAGCTGTTTTGGGTGGATTTTGTTGTACAATGCTAAATTTAGGAAATACAGAAACGGCCAAAAGACAAGAATGCTCGTCGGAAAATCAAATTCGTAGCATTCGGACTGCCATTGAAACTCTTTCTCTCTGCACTGAAGATAGAGAAGAATCGTCGAAAGGTCACAAACATTCCTTGAAAGTGACTGTTAATTCTCAATTTCCAAGGTAATTATTTATTTATTTTTTCTCTAATAAATATTTTTCAAGACTACGTATTCAAGAATCAAAGTGATGTGTGATATTAGAGTAATACTTTGACAGTCTGTAATCGGGGACCAGTTTAGATAACTCCAAAATTTCCATTAAAATACAGAAAAATACCGTCTGTTTGTGCACTGGATAAGTATTTTTTTTTCCCTGACAACAATTTTAAATAAAAAATTCTCCAGACAAAATACTGAATAAAAATGTGGTTGAATTAGCACTGTCCCATGATTAGTTTGTTGATTGCAGATGATGACTGTGGTGTAACTTCGGGTGGCCCTTGTGTTCTGTACGAGCCCAGCAAGACATATTGCTTTGTTCAACGCTCTGAATCTTTATGCGTTAACCGAATTGTGCAGAAAAAGTTATTTGTGACTCAAAAAAAGTGGCAATGATTAATACTCTTTATTGGACCATACTGAATTCTTCATATTTGGTCAGATTATAATATTGCTTGAAGCTGGGTTTAGGAAGACGATAGGGTGAGGCTGAAGTATGGGAGCCGTTGGAGGCGAGGAGCTAACGCCAGGGCCGGGTAGCCATGAGAAAATCTGTGTTTCGGTTCGGCTTCGTCCTCTAAACGAGAAGGAAAGGGAGAGGAATGATGTGTCTGATTGGGAATGCATCAATGATAACACTATCATATACAGGAACAATCTCTCAGTTTCCGAGCGCTCCATGTATCCAACTGCCTATACATTTGGTAATGAACTGCTTCTTCTGTGATGTATATTTAATAACATAGGAATTTTCTTTTTGGAAAACTGAATTGTCGAATTTGTTTCTCAATTTGTCAAATTGTCTGGAGTTTCTTTATTCCTGAAATTGCTATCATTGTCAAGCAAAAGTATACCACATTGCTCTATATTCAACTTGATGTCACTCAATTCTACTAGATTATCTGACGTTTATGCTTAAATTAGAAGTTTTCAGTTTCTTTATGATTTTCATATGGTCAGGATTTTATTTGAGATTTTTTGTAAAAAACAAAAAATATTAAGGCTAATTACAGCCAATTTTTTTCCCTCAAAAAATTACATCTTCACCATGTTGTGGATTTTTCCATGTTGATATCAATACTTTTTTAACAAACAAATCGTTTTGTGTAGCCAGTATCTGCTAATATGACATGGAGCTAGCAATTAATGTGCTTGCTCTCCTAACCTTTATTTATTTCCTGATTTTGTTACCAGACAGAGTATTTAGGTTTGATTGCTCCACAAGGCAGGTATATGAAGAAGGAGCCAAGGAAGTTTCTCTTTCAGTTGTCAATGGTATAAACTGTAAGTATAACCCATCTTACCTTATTTGCCACAATTTTGTTTTGGTAACCTTCCTGAACTTCAAAAAATTTGGACATCTTAAACAATGAAACTCTGCGTTCAGCAAGTATTTTTGCATATGGACAAACAAGCAGTGGAAAGACATACACCATGAGTGGAATTACTGAGTACACTGTTGCAGATATATATGACTACATAAACAATGTAAGTTAAAGATTAATATATCACTGTTTACTTGTTAATTCTAGCGAACTTCATTGTGTTTCTTGGATTTCAATTGTTTGAGTAATAATATGTATTAATGTAGCACAAACAAAGAGAATTTTGTATGAAGTTCTCTGCTATGGAGATATATAACGAATCGGTTAGAGACCTCCTTAGTGCAGATAGCAGTCCACTTAGACTTCTTGATGATCCAGAGGTGAATATCATTATCTTATGCTGACAAACTTTCGTATATGAATGTCTTGCACTAATTTATAACCTTTCCGACAGAGAGGGACAATTGTCGAGAGACTCACAGAGGAAACTCTGAGGGATTGGAATCATTTCAGAGAACTTCTATCTATCTGTGAAGGTAAAGAAGCAAAGTCATCTTCCTGTGTTGATTTGTGACTGGAAATCTAAACAATATGCTAGTGCATTTTTGCAGCTCAAAGACAGATAGGTGAAACATCGCTAAATGAAGCAAGCTCCAGATCTCATCAGATTCTTAGACTGGTATACTGACTGCTTTCACTGCAAAAATTGATGCTGCAATATTCGATAACTGTTATAATTTTATTTGACCTTTCACCTTATAATATGATGTTGTCAGACGGTTGAAAGTTCAGCACGAGAATTTCTTGGCAATGATAAGTCAAGCTCCCTTACAGCTACCGTGGTAAGCATCATATTAAGTATATATGTGTATTGATCAAAGGAGCTGATAACAACAACAGTGGTATAATTGTTGCATCCTTTTTTTGTACAGAACTTTGTCGATCTTGCAGGAAGTGAGCGTGCATCTCAAACATTATCAGCTGGCACTAGATTGAAAGAAGGTTGTCATATAAATCGGAGTTTATTAACTCTGGGCACTGTTATCCGGAAGCTCAGGTCAGCTCCCATAGATTTTTGTTTTCATTTTTTGTTCTTTAAACCTTCTTGATCATGCTTGAGGATCAGTTTACCTCGATGAGGCAACTGGTTTACGATGAACTATGATACGGAAATATAGAGCTATATATACATTTATTTCCAAATGTTCTACAGTTACTCTTCATTCATTGTGATGGTTTTTCCTGTTATCTGTCAACCATGATAATCCCTGACAGAGAGATATACTCTGAACAGTAAGAGCTGTACTTGTACGTTCTTCAATCTTTTTGCATTCAACATTCCATATCGGCAAAACTTTATCACCAGTGGTTTCTTTTATGATGTTGGACTTGGACCTCAGATCGTTTTAATGCATCACTTTTGGACTATTATTTTTCTTTTTCTTTTTTTGGGTAAACCTCTTATTTATGTATTTATATATATATGAGAGATACCATCATATTAATTAGTGCTGTATGCTTGTATCACTCCTGCTGACAATTACAACTTCTTTTATGTTGATACCCTTCTGGTGAAGAAAAATTATATAATTTGTAGAAGAACAAAATTAGCATATACTTGTTTTTAACTTTCTTGAATTACATCCTTTCCTTATGAGGCAGTGTGATTTTGTTATTAAATAATCGCTACTTGGTATATAATGAGTGACTGGTTATGTTAGAAATCTCAAGTCTTTGCTAAAACCCATTGTGATTCACCCTTGCTGCATTTCATTCTTTGTCTTAATCTTGTGAAATTGAAGTCCTAGCATTAGAATAAAATCGTTACACCTACTACTAAATTTTATAATTTTGAGACTTGTTGCAGCAAGGGAAGAAATGGACATGTTCCTTACAGAGATTCGAAGCTAACGCGCATACTGCAATCGTCCTTGGGGGGCAATGCTAGAACTGCAATCATCTGTACCTTGAGTCCTGCAAGGAGTCATGTTGAGCAATCAAGAAACACCCTCTTGTTTGCAAGCTGTGCTAAAGAAGTGACAACCAATGCACAAGTTAATGAAGTCATGTCTGATAAAGCATTGGTGAAGCATTTGCAAAGAGAATTGTCTAGATTGGAGACTGAATTGAGAAGTGGAGGACTAATCGAAACATCTGATAATGCTGCATTACTGAGAGAAAAGGACATTCAGATTGAAAAGGTGATCGGGATTTTAGAATCAAACTGTTTTGCCTAAATCATATAGAGCAACTTCTTATGGGCTAAAACCTGAATCTTTCGTTTATTTTATCCACCTTGCAGCTCATGAAAGAATTATCAGATGTCTCTCTGCAACGGGATCTGGCTCGCGCTCAGGTTAAAGATCTGCTGCAAGTAGTTGGAGATGATAAATCATCTACAGTATCGGTATGTGTTGTATTGACTGAAGAATCCACTTTCACTTCCCTGTTCTTTCTAAGTTAGGTTTCTGTTGATATTCCTCCAGGTGGATATGGATCATTACTACCCCAAACTGCGAGTGCGAAATTCATGGGACTTTGAAAATCAAACATCAGGGAAACTTGTTTTTGCTCATTCTCAAAGCCTAAATGAAAGTGTCAGATCTTATGAAATTGAAACATCTCAGAACTCAGATGGACAGAGCAGGAGCAGTTCTGATGAGATCTTTCTACAAATTCCTGAACTTGAGGAGACTTTCATGCACACTGAATCTTCTCCACGGTTGTCAGTTGGCGTTCCTAATTATGTTGAAATTGATCTGTACCAGGAAGAGACCAAAGAACAGTCTGGTGAAAATTTAGACGATCTTTACAGGGAAGTTGAGACGGAAGATTCAAGCACAAATAGATATGTTGAGTCAAACATGTCAGATTCAAGCCTAACCAGATGCATTAATTCAAATGCATCATCTCCTATAGCAAACACAGCTACTTCAGCAGTGACGGTTGTTGATAATGGAGATAACTCAAATCGAGAATTCTTAGAAACCCCCTCAATTAAGGAAGATAAAAAAGTGAATTGCTTCCAAACAAGTTTTATAATTCCATCTCCTGAAAAAACATCCGAATGGGTTTCTGACTCAACATGCTTGAAGTTGCCGAGGAGTAGAAGTTGTAAAGCAAGTCTAACAACTACTCCATCTTCAGATTGGTTTGAGAAAGTAGAAAAGGTTCAGAGCACACCACCAATTACATTTGAAAAAAATTTCACAGGAAGACCTGAGGGTTTGCAAAAGAAACTTCCTGCATTGAATTATGATGCTGACAATAAAAGATTGTCAAAGAATGGTTCTAAGGCTTCTGTAGGGAGTGCCGCTGTCAATGAGCCTCAATCACCGGAAACCATATCTTCAAAGGATGAGAACATGACCTACATTGTCAGTTCAGCTGCAAGAACAGTGGAAAAATCTATTCTCTCGACTTCAAGTGAGAAACCGCTTGCTGATTCTAAGGTAAATTTTCACTTTCTACTGTCACCGATTCTTTACAATTAGCTAAAAGTTAGTTAGATACTAAAGTGAAGATCTATGAAGATAGTTAACTGTTTCTCTGCTATGTTGGTATTCTTAAAATTGATGCAAAAAAGAAAAAACTATGTAAACTACTGAAAGGAACTTCATTAGAATCTAGCGGGAAGTGCAGAAGGTACTGATCTAGTTGTGACATACTAAGATAGAAGTACTATTTCTCAGGTGGCAATATTCTGCTTTGCTACTTGCAGAATTAGAATCATATATTTTTAATGAGGGTGGTGTTGTGTAACAGGTTCCAGAAAAAGAGTTAAAACATGTACCATCTGCAAAGAAAGTAAAAGATGTTGGCTTGGACCCCATTTCCATTGAAGAAGGAAATCCTCCAAAATGGCCTTTAGAATTTAAGAGGCTCCAAAAAGAGATTATCGAACTTTGGCATGCTTGCAACGTGTCATTGGTACACAGGACTTACTTCTTCCTACTTTTTAAAGGTGATCCGGCTGATTCTATCTACATGGAGGTAGAACTGAGAAGATTGACCTTCATCAGAGACATATTTTCAAGAGGTAATCAAACTGTGGAAGATGGTCGGACTCTAACTCTTGCATCAAGGTAAAAACACTCTTTTAACTCTTCTCCAGGAAGGTCACAAAACTTGTTACTTGCATTAGTTTTTGTAATAAGAAAACCTATAAAAATATTTTTTTCTGAACAGCATAAGAGCTCTGTCTCTCGAGAGGGAGATGCTGAGCAGCCAAATTCAGAAGAAGCTATCTAAAAGTGAAAGAGAAAACATCTACCTAAAGTGGGGTATCGGTTTGAATACAAAACATAGGAAGATGCAATTGGCCCACCGTTTGTGGACTGACACAAAAGACATAAACCACATCACTGAGAGTGCCACCATTGTTGCGAAGCTGGCGGGATCAGGAAAGCCACAAGCTTTCAAGGAGATGTTTGGACTCAGATTTACGCCCAGACGCACAAGCCGGAAGTATCGTAACCGATTGAGGCAGACGATGAAGTCTCTCGTTTAAGCATTGCTGTGGCTATAGCCTATGTAGTGATTCCCACGACTCCATTTACATAGATGAGTATGTATTCTTTCTTCTTCATTTTTATTTTTATTTTTTAACAAAATTCCACTCTGCATGTTCCATTTCTGATTATAATTGATAGTAAGAAAGCTTGTAAATTTGATTGTAGTTAGTAGAAGTGATAATACATAATTGTAATACAAATACAGATGTTATACTCGTTTCTTGTACTTCCATTCAACAAGTATTAATGTTGAATATAAGAGTGTTAAATATATAGCTATTTAGCAAATAATGCAACTTTTGGGTTTTTTTTTTTTTTTTAATTATTATTATTATTTTTAGGGGATTTTTATACATTTAAATCATTACCCTGGACGTGTATACTGAGGGGAGTTTTTTTTATTTTTTTTATTTTTTTATTTTTTTATTTTTTTATTTTTTTTGATTATTATTCTTCTTAAGCTGAGAACTTTTGTTGATATTCATTATTAGGCACTGTAACCCTTTTTCTTGGTGGTAAGGCATCTACTTTAAACCTTTTATTTCATATACGAATTATGAGCTTGACCATGAACTTGCAATGCCAAACTAAAAATCGGCATAAATCGGCATAGAGAGCTCGAACAGCCAGAGCACATCCAAGATTTCAGTATCAAGGCAGAAAGATCCTTAATTTTGGAAAACCGGAAGAGAAATGAGAATCAAATAAGATACAAAATAGAAAAGAGATCTTTTCGTAGTATCCTACTAATAATTATGGAGGACGAACTGCCGAATCAAAGTATATGTCGGGCCTGATCAAGCTTCTTTATACAATTATACTTCTATTCTTGCTGAATTGAACTATTATTGCTTCTTTTCTTATATGAATACTAATCTTTTAATACATTGAACAATTCTTGCTGCTTCTTCTTTTTTGGTAATTATTGAACAATTATTGCTATGTTACTATTGAGACAGATAATTATATGAATACTAATCTTTATCAGTTTATGTAATAAAACTATTCTCTCTATGTTACTTTACGAAAAAATTATACAATGTAACTGGATTTTATGATAATACTTTTAAAAATATTATTTAATTATTGTTAATGTGACTTCATTATGAACAAATATTATTTCATTATAAATTTTATAATGTTTCTCTATTATAAATAAATATTACTTATTTATAACGAAATAATAATTATCTATAATAAAATAATATTGTTTATAATAAAATAATATTTTTAAATTTTTTATGATAGAATTCAATTACCTTACTCCATATGTTCCGCTTTGACCAGAATTGTGCTATTTAGAGCATTTTTAATGGTATTGTCCATTAGAATCTATGTGGCAGATAAAATAAAAAGAATTGATATTTATATGTCAAATGTCTATTTTATAAACATTGAATTTTTAAAATTACTCTCCAATGGATTCTGTCTATAATGAATTTCTAGTTTATTTTATTATTTTTATTCTATATTTTATGTTTTTCTTTTTAAAGAGAAGAGAGAGAGTTTGCATTATGAAAGGAAAAGAGAAGATAAATAAATTAATTGCTAATTCATCATGTTTAACAGACCCTCTACAAATAAAAAATTATCTTGACAGTTTTTTTTTTTTTTTTATGCTACATCAGCTTTATAAAATTTCTTTCCATAACTATTAAAAATAAATTTTTTATTATTTTATTCATTTATGTAATGTGGTAGAATTTTTTAATAAATGACAAAACCATTGACAATCAGGATCCATCGTAAACATTTTACCCTTTAAAAACTTTTCTTGAAAGATTATTTTTTATTTTGAATTTTTTTAAGAGCCCCTCTTGGAAGTTGGAAATAGTCACGTCACCTGCATCATATCAATTATATTTTGTGACTGCAACAAAATTATTGTCTACAAGTACAGCATGTTTTGCATATTTCATTTGCAGACCCAAGATGTAAAAATAAAAAATAAAAATTAATGATTTCCACGTAAGTTATATAAAATCCTTTCCTTTTCTTTGTTGATAACAAAATACCACCCATAAATTAAATTGGAACATTGTGTCCTTACCTGGTCTCTAAAAGCGAAATTGCTCTGTTTGGATCATCCTCTAAAGTAAATAATTACGAATAGCGTGTTACAAAATCAAAACATAAAAATATGCTAAAAAATGAATACAATATATTTCAAATATACCTATGCTCATAATATGTATTTATCAATTTAAGTACTTACTTCTATATTTTTTTATTATCTATAAAACAAATACAGTACTAATGAACACAACACTCTCACACTTATATCTCCGTAATCAAACCAAACCCACACACTTCTACATTTTCATCTTCTTTTATCGACAGATTTCATTTACTCAATTCCCTTGTTTTAACACACACTATAATAATAACAATAATAATAATAATAAAATGGAGAATGAGTTAATTGGGCTTTCAGAAGAAATCATGCATTTTAGCGTAATGGACCGATTGAAAAATTAAGAGAGAGTGTGTAAAAGCTTTAATGCAAAAGTCAATAGACAAGTCCAATCCTCTCATGATTATAGACAATAATATACATATTTAAATTTTTAATATTTTTACAGGAGTAAATTGCATATAATACATTCAATTTAAGTAGTACAAATTTATTCTTCTGTGTGCAATTTTCCATTACACATTACTATTCATTTAAGTGCATTGTATACCAATAGAATACAGCAACATACTCAAAATTCAAACACATTGCATTCTAGCATTTTTTTAGAAGAGCATTGAATTACTCATTGTAATTTAGATTCTCTAATTCACGGAGCATTTCAATATTATCAACAAGTTATTTGCAATGAATCTTGTTTTGCATTGATCTATCTGGCAAGAATAAATAATCCGGTAAAGTGTCTGTCCCTGTTTTTTATATTCTTTGAACTCATAACATAATAGAAAAAACTGTTACTACAGTTATTTTTCATATGGGATTTACGGTCTTAAAATTTTGCAGTGACAAAAATATCATTGATAGTTACGCTCGAAAACCATCACTAATAATTACACTTCTCGCACGAATCTAAGTCAGTATTTTTGAATAATTTTCTTTTTTATTTATTTTTGTTTGGATTTTTTTTCTTTTTTTCTTTTTTTTTTTTCAAACAGGGTCGCCATGTGTGGGATTGATGAAGTTGTGTGCGTAGGTTGAGGAATTTTGATATTCATGTTTGCGGTTCTTGGAGTTTTATTTATCCGGGAAACTATGGAAGTGATGGTACTCGCCAACTCAGAAAAGCGACGAAGGCTTTCAGCCTCTTTAGAAAATGTTGCAGGACTACACGTTCACCATTATTTGACAAAAACAAGAAACCACCTTCACTGCCTACGACGCTCGACAACGAAGATGGTCCATCCATGGTGATGATGGTTTAGCCCTCCAAGGTCTCTGCCATGGAGTCTCTTTTCCTTCACGATTGCTTAATAAATTATTACTTTTTAATTATATATGTATCAGTTTATTTCTGACTTTGCGAAGATAGAGAGAATTCTGAAGTGTTTTACTATTACAACTGGGATTAATCTTCATTAGTCTACTAAATATAGATCTTGAGCTCAGCTAACACTAGTTCTAAATGGGATCAGTTCCAATCGTTCAATAAACAGAGACAACTCAATTTCTCTACTAACTACTTAATTAGTAAAAGAAATAACAAGTTCGTTTATTTATAACTACTTGGCTTTTAAATATGTTACATAAACAAGAATATTCAATCCAAAAAACCGGACTGCCATTTAGAAAATAACGTGAACATTGATATCACAACACAAGATGCGTTTGCATGTTTATCTTGTTAATTTGGATTAAAATATAATATGTTTATAGAAATTAACCAACTTATATGAAAATATTTTGATGTATTCTAAGGGAAACTGATAGACCAGCATAGTAATTGCTGTGATTAATTAATTTGCTTAGATCGGTTAAAAATAGTGAGTCACTCTTGGAAGGAATGGGGATATTAATTCCCTTTTGATAATCTTCCAGTCTTAATTAACTGGTCCACATGTATTTAACAAAGTAGGTATTTTTTTTTTGGTAAAAACAAAGTAGGTAGTTAAACAAACAAACAAACAAACTATTTTCCTACAAAACAATACCCTCTCTAGGTCTCTCTTGAAAATGGTGATGGAAAATGAAAGGAATAGGAAGGCAATCAATGTGTGCGGTGGAATAGTAGGCGTGGCATTTGCAGGGCTAGGGTATGTTCTACTGTGGGGAGCATTAAAGGAAATGCTACGCCCTGCTAACGGTACTGATAAATCAGGAGATGAATTCATTGCAAAATGTGTAAATATTCTTGTTATGGTGGTGATTGGTGGGTGTCTTCTGGTCTACTCTGCTATAGCTTGTAGCTTGCTCTTTTTTGGACTTGTTGATTGCTGGAAGAGTCTCACTGATTTCGCATTGCCTCCGTTGTCTGCCGCAAATGCAAAGATTCAACCTCATCCTCTGCCTCAGAATGCCCCACCCACTCCACGGCCTACTCTATAACGTCAATTCTTAGCGGATGTCCCACATTCAATTATGTAAGTTTCTGTCCCAAAAACAAAAAAAAAAAAAAAAAAAAAAACAAAAAAAAAAGGAAAAAAGTTACCATATTTTGTTTTACACTCTAAATTAATCATAGAAAATAAAAAATAAAAAATAAATTTTTTTGCAAATACTTTACAAGTCTGGTTTCTTTTCTTTTTCTTTTGGCTGCAAAAAAAAAGAAAAATATATATTTCAATATATATACTATGTTACAATATTTTTTGGTAATAATATACTATATTACTAAATATATACATATTTTTTGTTATCTTGAATTGGATCTAAATTCTGGAAGAAAAATAAATAATAATAATGATAAAGAATTTGGTCCAAAGCTTCACCCTGCCGTACCTGCAGTGCTGTCATTCGGACTACAAGACCATACCACAATACGAGCCCGAATTGTATTTCGACCTCAAGTCCAGAGTTAGTCCGCATCTGTGATTTCACAAGCTGGAATCGTCTCCCAGTCCATTATGATTAGGCTCGTTAGAAAGCCCAAGCTATGGTGATCCAATAGGGGTCCCCAGAAAATAAAAAATCAATAAATAAAAATTACTAAATCCGAACAACAAGCAAATCAATCCAAGTTAAAGATCTTGGATATAGGGATTAATCTAACATATTCGTTTCGCATCTCTTTTCCAAAACAGTTTCTTCTTAACTGGGACTTCACTATTACTTCTCCTTTTCTTTTTTTGGTCAATTATTACTTCTCCTTTATATAATTTTGAGTTTTGACCTCTTATGCATACTATTATTTTGGTGGCCTTATCATAATCTTCTCTGTATGCTCATTTACCAAAAAAAAAAAAAATAGTTACTCAGTATACTCTACAATTGTTATAGCTTTATTTTATTAATATTATTGGTAAGAGTTTAAGAGCACAGCAACAGTTAGACCACAATATGTGAATGGCTTATTGCTTTACCAACTGCCCACTAGAGTGTATTTATTTTTTTTATTTTTTTAAGTGTTATATCTTCTTATTTCTACCCAAAAAAAAAAGTGTTATATCTTCTTATATTTTGTTTGGCTGTCCAAATCACGCTTCATTTTTATAATAAAACATGATAGCAACCCCAAAATGAGTCTGTCACAACAGAAATAAAAGGAAAAAATAATAATAATAAGAATAACAATATATTCTGAAGTCATTTTCAATGTTGTAGTTTTTTATAAAAAAAATATTAAAGTATCATTTTGCATTATGCTTCCCTTTCCCGGATTTATATTTATACAAGAAAATTTTATAGTCTGACGTCACTAAAGGCTGAAATTTAAATAAACTTTTAGAGAATTCACTTCGCTTTAATAAAAATTTAGTATTTTATCAAATTTATATGGTCTATTAAAAATACATAATTATATTGTATTAATTTTATTATACTGGAATTTTCACCCAAAAAAAAATTTATTATACTGGACTGAATTGTATGGTAATATATTATGTTAATATTGTACAGGAGTTGGTGTATAACTGTACTATATTACAAAATTATATAAAAAAAATAGTATAATTTTGATAATATAAAATTGATTTTTATTGTTAAATAATTTTTGAAAGTTTAATATAAAAAAAGTTAAACATAAATTTTTTTGAATAAATTTATTTTATATAGTTATTATAAAGATTTTGTTATGTCAAAAAAGAAAAAGAAAAAAACAGCAGTCCGCACCCAGGTTAGATTGTGTGACCGTGGGTCCCACCAATTTTAATAGCTCTTGGAAAACCCAAAATAAAAGCCAAACGTGGAACAGCAGCTAATTAATGTTGTGCTCTCGTCTTGTCCTGCGTGGCAAATGCACTCTAAAATTTTATAAAATTTGAGTTTAATAAGCAATTTGAAGGGCGGATGATATTTTGACCATAAAAAACTCTATATATATATATATATATATAGTTCCAAAAAAAAAAAAAAAGATTAGCAAATATATATATGAAAGATCTCTAATCTAGTTTTTGGAAAGAATACCAATATTAATGGAGAAGACATAAGAGGACGGAAAGAAGATCGGAATGAAGCATTCTTTTTTTGGGTGAATTCCGAATTAAGCATTCAAGCATATGGTATGGATTGAAGGCCATTGGGTACGCAGTCATTGGTGGTTTTTTAATGTGAATAATCATTCGGCCTTTTTTTATATTCAAGCTCTTGAACTATCCAACCCAACACACTTAAACCACTTATGCTTTTAGGCTTTTAGCCTCATTTACACCGTCGTATTCATTCTTCTTTTTCTTGTTTTGGTTTCCCCAACGCTTGTATCTTGCCATGTACAAATTATCCACAAACTCAACGTTGCTTCTGCATAAAATTTGTTTCCTACTAATTTTTACTAAAGATATACAAAGATTACCAATTTTGTAAATAAAAATTATCATTTTTGTTTCTGCATAAATAAATAATGCATATATACTCCAAAGCGGAGTTCAAGATAAATATGGATCAAATTATTTTAAGATTAATTTCATCAATACTCTCAAAAAGTTTGAGCTAAATACAAAATTATACTCTAAATTTTATAAATTTTAACTGCAGCTTTTAAATTAGATAAATTGAAAGTTTTTTTTTTCACTGATAGTTTTTTTATCTTTAATGAATTTATAAAAAAAATTATTTACAGTTTTTTTCATTTTTTTATTTACTGCACATTATCACTTTCAATTTTTTTTTATATATTTATTTGATAATTCAATTTTTCAATCCTATAAATTTTTATTTTTAGATAATATGACACATGGCAAATTTTTGGTTGGCTAGTAGTGAAAAAATTATATTTTTTAGTTTATTTAAAAATTTATCTAACTAAAATTATCATAACTTTTTTATATTGAAAAATTACCATAATTTAAATAAATATACAAAACTTTGTAGTCTTCCAAATAATTATTATGTTAAAAAAAATAGAAAGTAGAAACCAAGGATTTTCCTTAAAAAGAAACAAAAAAAAAATTAAATGTTACTTGTTGGGTTTGTAACAGCAACTGGGACAAAAACTTTTTAGTTTTGTAACAGTTTTTTTAATTGAATAAATTAATTAGGTTTTAATTTAGTTTTAATTGTTTTGTTTTCCATTTTAATTTTAGTTTACTATATATATGTATTTTGTTTTGAGGTTAGAAACACAAAGAAAAGTGAAACTAGAAAAGGAAGAGAAGATCAATATCTGGTTTTTGGGTTTTAGTAAGAGTGGTGATAAAGTTTAGGTATTTTTCAAGTTCGTAGTTAAATTTTTGGTGGTGCTAAAATCAAAGATTGAGAGTGTCCGTTGTATCATGAAAAATGATCGTCAACAAACCCTTCGCACCAGTGGAGACGAAATCGTTTTTAAGAAAACTGTGGTATTACACAGAACTCAGAGTATTATAAAAAACATATACATATACATGTTACGTAATATATTATCCATGTATTTCAATTTAGTTTATTAATTTGGGTTTGTAACGACAACTATTACAAAAACCTTTTAGTTTTGTAACAGTTGTTTTAATTGAATAAATTAATTAGGTTTTAATTTAGTTTTAATTGTTTGTTTTCCGTTTTAATTTTAGTTTACTATATATATGTATTTTGTTTGAGGTTAGAAACACATTGAAAAGTGAAACTAGAAAAAGGAGGCGAAGATCAGTATCTAGTTTTGGATTTTAGTAAGAATGGTGATAAAATTTAAGTATTTTTCAAATTCGTAGTTAAATCTTTGGTGGTGCTAAAACTAAAGATTGAGAGTGTTCGTTGTATCCTGGGAGACGATCGTCAACGAATCATTCGCACCAGTGGAGACAAATTCGTTCTTAAGAAAACTGTGGTATTACACAGACTTCGCAGTATTATCAAAGACATATACATATACAGGTTCTGTAATATATTCTCCATGTATTTCAATTTATTTTATTAATTTGTAATATATATATATATATTTATAAATATATTGATTAATATTACTGTTCCATTTTGGTTTACAATCTTAAGAACAATTTTTTTTTATACTGTTAATCTATATATTTATATTTATATATATACCGGTTTGTATATGTATATTGTTGTTTTATTTTTCCGGTGGGTTTTATTTTAATTTGACATTTGAATCCAAATGAAGGCGACGAGACAAAGAAAACCTGACAAACGGTGTCGAAAATAGAAGTGAGACGAAAGATATACAGGCAGGTCATGAACCGGATCGTACGACCCATGACTCGACCTGATTGCAGGAAAACGAGTGAAGAAGAAGACCCAAAACGACGTTGTTTTGACGCTTTGGGCATCTAGGATGAGGCAGCAGGCTTAGCATGGCTTGGGCTGGGCTTAGCCTAAGCTTAGGCTGGGCTGGAATCGGGCTTAGTCCAGTTGGGCCAAATAGTGGGCTGAGGCACAGCCCGTTTGTAGGGCTGGACCATGACATGTGGAGATTTTACGCTGACATGTTGATGACGTGGTACGTACCACGTAGATCGTTGTTGATCACAGTTGACCGTTAACTATTGACAAACGTTGAACGTTGACTATTGACCAATGTTGACTGTTGACTGTTGACCAACGTTGACCGGTGTTGATCATTGGCCAGCATTGACGGTGTATACAGAAAATTTTGTGGGTGTATACAGAAATTGTGTGGGGATTTTAAATTAAGTTTTAAACCTCAAATTTGTGCAATTTTCTAGGTGAAATTTGTGTAATTAGTGTGTTGGGACAATTTTGTTCAATAACTAATGAATTTATATTTTTATCATATACAATAAATGGCAATAGAAGCTAATGTTTCCTCAGAAAACGTGAATACCGTTTTTGTGGCAAAAGCACCAACTTTGATTACACCAATTTCTGTACCTGTGAATTATGCGGAAAAGCCAAAAAAAATTGATGGAAAGGATTTTAAAAGGTGGCAACAAAAGATGTTATTCTATTTGACCACATTGAACCTAGCTAAGTTCTTGACTGGAAAGGCACCAGAGAGCAATGAGAATAACAATGTGAGTACTCTCATGACTGTGGATGCCTGAAAGAGTTTTGACTACCTGAGTCGGAATTATGTTGGATCCAAGATGTTTGTAGTGAGTCGAATCTTGGATTATCAGATGGTTGATACCAAGACTGTTATCAGTCAAGTCCAACATCTGCAAATAATCATACAAGAAATCCATTATGAGGGGATGTTGATTAGTGAAGCTTTTCAAGTGGCATGTGTTATTGAAAAACTACTTTCAGGTTGGAAAGACTTCAAGAACTACCTTAAGCATAAGCGAAATGAGATGAGTATGGATGATCTGATTGTTAGACTTTGCATTGAGGAAGACAATAGACGATCAGACAAGAGATCATCATCGCAGGCTTTCGTTAAAGCTAATGTGTTGGAGCATGGTCAAAGCTCCAAGACCAAAAAATTTGCTAGAAAGAATTTCAAGCTAGGTCCCAAATGAGGGGTATTTAAATATCTTAAATTCAATGGGAAATGTTTCAATTGTAACAGGATAGGTCACAAATCGGCAGATTGCAGACTGCCTAAACAGAAAAATAAAATGGCACATGTGGTGGATAAACTCACCAGAGAAGTTGATGATATTGATTTAAGTACTGTAGTTTCTGAAGTGAATCTTGTTGGGTCAAACCCAAAGGAGTGGTGGATTGACACTGGTGCAACTCACCACATATGCTCAGACAGAGAGTTGTTCACTTCCTTCGAACTAACTGAAAGTGGAGAGAAGTTATTCATGAAAAATTCTGCAACGTCTAAAATAAAAGGAGAAGGGAAGGTGGTTCTGAAGATGACCTCCGGGAAAAACCTGACTCTGAACAACGTGTTGTATGTACCAGATATAAGTAAAAATCTGGTATCTTAATTGTTTCTAAGCAAGCATGGATTTCGTATGGTGTTTGAGTATGATAAAGTCATATTGTCAAAATATAATATGTTTGTGGGAAAGGGCTATGTAGCCAATGGGCTTTTCAAACTTAATGTAATGACTGTAAAGCCTAAAAATATGAATAAAGCTAGTACTTCTTCTGCTTACTTGCTTAAGTCTTCCAATTTGTGGCATGGTAGACTATGACATGTTAATTATAATACTCTGAGAAGATTAATTAACTTAAATCATATTCCCACATTTCAAATTGACAATAAATATAAGTGTGAAACTTGCGTTGAGGCAAAACTGACGAGATTATGATATTACACTATTGAAAGGAATATCAAACATTTGGATATGATCCATAATGACATATGTGATCTGAAATTTGCACCAACGAGAGAAGGCAATAAATATTTATTATATTTGTTGATGATAGCACGAAATATTGCTATGTCTATTTTCTAAAGGGCAAATATGAAGCCTTATGGAAGTTTACACTTTATAAGTCCGAAGTTGAGAATCAACTTAATAAGAAAATTAAAGTAATAATGAGTGATTGCGGTGGCGAATATGTAAATCCGTTTGGTAAATTTTGTTCTTAAAATGGGATTACACATGAAGTCACTCCATCGTATTCACCATAGTCCAATGGTGTGGCTAAATGGAAAAATCGAACCCTCAAAGAAATGATGAATGCAATGCTGTTAAGTTCTGAGTTACCTCAGAACTTGTGGGGGAAAGCTATTTTATCAGCAAATTATCTTTTAAATAAGGTGTCTCGAAAGAAAGATGTGAAAACATCTTATGAGCTTTGGCATGGTAGACAGCATTCCTACAATTATTTACGAATGTGGGAGTGTCTATCCATAGTAGTTGTACCTACTCCAAAGAGAGTTAAGATAGGTCCAAAAACAGTTGATTGCATTTTTATTGGTTATGCACAAAATAGCAGTGCATATCGATTTCTTGTGTACAGATATGATATTTCAGGTATACACATAAATACAATAATGGAATCGATAAATGCTTCATTTTTCGAGCATAATTTTCCATACAAATCTGTGACGAAAATAATAAAGGATTATAAGCAAAAGGAATGTCTTGATTATTTTGATACATTTTCACCAGTGACGAGAATAAATTCCATAAGAATGGTGATTGCCATAACAGCTTTACAGAATTTATAGATACATCAGACGGATGTAAAAACAGCATTTCTAAATGGGAATCTTGATGAGGACATCTATATGGAGCAACCTGAGGATTTTTCTGCTCCAGGACAATAGAGGAAAGTCTGTAGACTGGTGAAATCTCTGTATAGTCTAAAACAAGCTCCAAAACAATGGCATCAAAAATTTGATTCTGCCATGTTGGAAAGTGAGTACAAAATAAATGAATGTTACAAGTGTATCTATATAAAAAATACAGACGATGGATATGTCATTTTATGTCTATATGTAGATGGCACACTTATCGTGGGTAGTAACGATAATATGATCCAAACTACCAAAGCTTTGTTAAATACAAAGTTTGATATGAAAGACATGAGGCTTGCATATGTGATACTAGGAATTAAAATTTTCAGGTCTTCAAATGGAATCATTCTTAGTCAATCACATTATATAGATAAAATACTGGACAAATTCAGTAAAGAGGATAATGGTATAGTCATAACACCCATATATATGAATGTACATCTTTTTAAGAATAAAGGAAATGGTGTTTTCCAAGTGGAATATTCTAGGGTGATTGGTAGTTTAATGTATTTGATGAGTTGCACTAGACCGGATATAGCCTACTCAATAAGTAGACTAAGTAGATACACGTGTAATCCAAACCAAAATCATTGGAAAGGGATAGTGCGAGTACTAGAAAGATATAATGATGCGAGTTGGATTTCTGATATAAAAAATTCAAAGTCTACTAGTGAATATATATTTACATTGGCTAGTGCAGCTATAACATGGAAGTCCTCCAAACAAATATTTATAGCTCGTTCCACTATGGAATCTGAGTTCATAGCTTTAGTCAAATGTGGAGAAGAAGCTGAATGGCTACATCAGTTCTTAGAGGACATTTCATAATGGCCTAAACATGTGCCTGCAATCAGCTCACATTGTGATAGTCAATCTGCAATTGGCAGGGCATACAATATCATGTATAATGGAAAGTCTAGACATATACGTCGAATACACAATTTCATTAGACAGTTAATCTAATCTGGAGTGATTTTTATAAACTACGTAAAATCGAAAGAAAATATTGCGGATCCTCTAACCAAGGGGTTAAGCAGAGAACTAGTTGAGAAGTCATCGAAGGAAATGGGATTAAAGCCCATGAAAGGAAAGTTAATATGATGGAAACCCGACCTATGTGACTGGAGATTCCAAGATCTAGGTTCAACGGGACAGCGCAATTGTAAATATTGGTATGGATTATTGTGGGGGGTTTTTTTACCCTTATCTATTTCTATGATAAAACAGTGATAGATATAATATTAAGCTATACTTTTAATGATTCTCGGATTTTTAGTAATCTATGAGGATTATATGGAAACAGAAGAATCACCTATGTGGGAGTGAATATGGGCCGCTTCAAGGATAATTGTGGTGGGCGCAATTCTTTAAACTCTTGCAGAATTAGGACGATGTTCATGGCCAAAACGAACATAATAGTGAGAACTGAAAAATATCAGGAAGGGATCATGTGCGAGATGTATCGTCATTTACATAAATGATATAATGGTTCAAAGACATGGTGCCTACCATTTAATTAGAAAGTAAATAAATTTTCACAAGGGAAGGTTCAAAAAGTAGCATCTACCTATTCTATGCAGACTCCAACTGTAGAGCTTTATCACATGTGTATAGAATGATGCTAGTTTAATTTATTCATGTGGAGGATTGTTGGGTTTATAACGGCAACTGTTACAAAAACCTTTTAGTTTTATAACAGTTCTTTTAATTTAATAAATTAATTAGGTTTTAATTGTTTTGTTTTCCGTTTTAATATAACAATTCTATATATATGTATTTTGTTTTGAGGTTAGAAACGCAGAGAAAAGTAAAACTAGAAAATGAGGAGAAGATCAGTATTTGGTTTTAGTTAAATCTTTGGTGGTGCTAAAACTAAAGATTGAGAGTGTCCGTTGTATCTTGTGAGATGATCGTCAACGAACCATTCGCACCAGTGGAGACGAAACCGTTCTTAAAAAAACTGTGATATGACACAAATCTCTGAGTATTATCAAAGACATATACATATACAAATTCTGTAATATATTCTAAATGTATTTCAATTTAGTTTATTAATTTGTAATATATAAATTTATAAATATATTGATTAATATTACTATTCCATTTTGGTTTACATAACTTAATTTGAGTAAAAATATAAAGATAATTTAATTTTATTAAGAATATAAAAATAACTTATTGGATTGAAGAAACTGCAAATTAGTTATTAGAAACTAAACAATGAATTTGTACTAAATAAAACTTTAGGAGATAAAATTAATCCTTATTTTAATTATAATTTCTTGAATTTTGTTTTATTTATTTATTATCATTCGATATCCGACAAGTTAAATTATGTTTAACATAATTTTTGTTTCTTTTAATCATATTTAAAAAAAATATATTCGCTTTGATTAAAATCATAAAAAAAATTTCAAAACAGTTTTTGTAATTTAAAAATTATTTTTAGTTTCTTCTAAAAGCTTCCACCAAATTAAAGAGAAAGTGAAAAATAAACTTCAAGGTTGGAGAGCTCACACTCTCTCAAAAGCAGGAAAGGTCACCCTTATAAAATCTGTGGCACAGGCTATTCCCACCTTTGTAATGTCTACTTCACTCCTCCCTAAAAATGTATCCACCGACCTGGACAGTTTCATTCGTAGATTTTGGTGGGAATCGAAAGCCAACTCTACAAAGTTCTGTGCTCTAACTTCATGGCAGGAGATATGCAAGCCAAAGGATCTTGGAGGTCTCGGTTTTAGAAGTTTTCAAGAATTCAACATTGCTCTCTTATCCAAGCTTACATGGGAAATGACTCAAGATAGCAACAAACTATGGTCTCTGATGTTGAAAGCTAAATATCTAAAAGGAAGATCTATTTTTGAGCATAAAATTCCTAGAGGCTGCTCAAGGATCTGGAGGGGCATCATGGCTGGCAAAGATCTGATTAAGGAAAATTCCTGCTTCTTCATAGGAAATGGTTTTGATGTTCAGCCTTTCACGGACCCTTGGATCCCCAATTGGCCGATAGGAACCCCTTTTACAAGGAATGGGATTAATTTTAGATCTATCCACAGAGTGGCTGATTTCAGGAATATTGAAGGACTTTGGAACCTTGAGCTTCTTCACAACATTTTCACAGCAGAAGCGGTGCAAGCTATCTTGAAAATCAACTGGACTCAATTTGAGAGTAATGATTCACTTATTTGGAGAGGAAATGACAGAGGATTATTTTCAGTAAAGAGCAGCTACAGAACCTTTTTTAAAGATCAGCAGCCAAGTGATGAATGGAGGAATCTATGGAAATTAAAAATCCATGAACGACTCAAGGTTTTTTTGTGGAGAGCTAAAGCCAATATCCTTCCCACTCGAGCCCTCCTTTTTAACCGTATTCAGAATGGAGATAGATGGTGCCCTGTCTGTGGCTTTGAGGAGGAAACCTTGATGCATCTGTTCTTCTCCTGCCCCGGGTTGAAAGCTCTGGCTTTTGGAAGCAAATGGGGATGTATTCTGGAAAACTGGAATATTGAAAACTTCCATCAGCTTGTTAATCTCTGTGTGAACCCCCCTAACAATCTTTGGTTTGGGTTCAAAGACAAAGCTTCCTTTATTGTTTTTGTTAGCAATTTACTGTATGTGGCGTGGACCAGAAGAAATAGTTTGCTTCACTCTAAAACTTTTAGCCTAAGAGCTGCCATTGTATTGCTTAATAGACTGGTTGAGGAGACCACTGTTACTGAAGCTCTTGACCTCTTAGGAAGCTCTCAGCAATCAGAAGAAAACTGGAAACTACCTCCTGTGGGTTTTTTAAAAGTTAACACTGATGCTAGCTTTGTTGATGGTAAAGCTGCTATTGCTATGGTTGTCCGAAACTCAAGTGGAAGGGTGTTAAGTTTGAGCTCCCAGCTCTGTGAATGCAATGACGCTCACGAAGCAGAAACTTTGGCTCTTGATTGGGCTACAAAAAAATTGGAAGAGGAAAACCAGACATTCTTAACATGGTCCTCTGATGATATTACTTTGGTTAATGACATCAAGAAGAAGGAGCAGCCTTCTGCATGGAACCTGAGAAGCAACTTGCTACAGATTCGGGGAAGGTTTCAGAAGTTCAATTGGTCCATTGAATGGAACCACAAAACCTCTAACATTGTGGCTGACTGTGCTGCAAAATTGACTCTGAAAACCTCTTTTTGTTTTGATTATGTTTTTGATTCCCAGGGAAGAATTCATAGTGAAATATCTACTCTAGTGGAGGAGGATATTATGCGTGCTTCCTGATGGACTTCCTTTCCTGGTTGTTGTTTTTTTTCTTTTTGGTTGCATTCTGTTTCTGTTTGTAGTTTGTTTTCCTTCTCAATGAAGTTGGTTTCTTCCATCAAAAAAAAAAAAAAAAAAGCAGCAGCGAAGAGTTATAAAATTACGAAGAAAATAAAAAGTTAAATAATAATAATAATAATAGAAGAAAAGCTGGAACAGCAACAACTTTTGCTTCCTCCTAAAGAAGCAGCCTGTGTCCACGAACGAAATCATCACACAAGTGGCACCACCAACAGAATCATCACAACAGCGAGAAAAACTTAATTGCAACATGGCATATTTTTTATTAATAAAAATATATTATCAAATATTTATTTATAATCAGTGTATATTTTTATCCACAGTGGTAGTATTTCTATTTCCGCAAGAGGAATTTAGAAAAAGGAAAAAAACAATAGAGGAATAAGCAGGCACATTTTAATTAATTATTTTTCTTTAAATTTTCATATATCTGAACCATCGGTAGCACTTTACCTTTTTTTTTTCTTTTTTTTTTTAATTCATTCAAACTCTCATTTGATTTTATCAGCTTATTTTTTTTTTTTTTTTAGGAGGCCATAATATTATATTTATGAATTGATTGAAATTGAATTAAGGACGCATAGTCAATGAATTGCTGCGAAGCCTGTGATGTCAATTAATATCATCTTTTTAAGGTGGGGCCCTTTTTGGGTCATACATATTGATTGAATATCAAGTTCAGGCATGGGTTGAGTAAAGAAGTAGTCCAATTTTCATTCACCAAAAAAAAAAAATAGTCCAGTTTTATTTTATTTTGGTAAACAGAAGAAGTCGTCCAAATTGGGAGGGTCCCATTGGTGATTTTCATCTGTCCTTTTAATGGGCATATCTGAATTGCGCCTCCTAAAGCCCCTTAACCCTTGAAATAAATATGACTAAAAAGAGATATGATGTATATATATAGATTTACGTTAATTTGAGATTGATGTTATAGTTTTAGAATTAAATTTTATTTTATTAACTTTTAAATCAAATTAAAAAAAATTAATTAGTAATTAAATATAAATTTATTAACTTATTAAAACTATATTTAAAAAAAAATATTAAAATTGAATAAACTGTAAATGTATTTTTTAATTTTAACTTTTCAAACAATTAAAAAACAAATTAATTATAAATTTAACTATCTCTATTATGCCATCTTTTTTTTTATCTTCTCAACATTACTTTTAATAATTTCGTTTTTTTAATAAAAACATTAAAAGGACAGAAATGATGTCCCAGCAATTCCAAAAGATGGATTCATCTGTATCAAGCAAAAAAAAAGCAAATAATCTGCATACATTTGCCTTTACAGTTCCCCAGCCAATCTGCCATCCTTTACCAGATCTCACTGTAATAAAGGGATAATAAAAAAGTTACGATAATAAAGTTGGCTAATCAATCACATTAGTCGCAATCAAAAGATTGGATAGTCCTATTCCTATATATTCTGTTCACAGAGTAATGTACCTTGATTTTATTTGCTCGGTTTGTCAGTTTCTACTCATCCTTTGTATAATTGAACCCTAAGTTGTTTGGTCTGGGTCCGATCGGTTTGCACAAAACGTTGAGGAAGAAAGTTAAACCCAGGGTTAAAATAATGGGTTAAGATAAAGATACCTCGTTTAAGTTGTTTTTTCGGCCGAAAAGTTGTGTTGTTATTCACTGTTCAGCCACAAACATGTGCATTGAATATTTTACGATATTGTGAACATGTGATTAAAATTTATATGCAAAAGAAAGTCCCTGAAATCATACCTTAAAATTTTGACTGAATAAAAAATATTGAAACCAAATAAGGCATATAATGAATCACGTTTTTTTTTCTTTTTTTGACGAAGAGTAGAAAGATCAATCATTTGTATAAAATAGTTAATTATTTAATCGATAAAATAAGCTAGAAAACTACCCTTAAAGTATTTCAGGCTATTAAAGTACTTTGATTTTACATCCTACATTAATTACAACTTTTATCGTTCTCGTTGTTGTTTTCAGTTGAATCTCTACTTCCAAGTTTCAACTTGCTTAGTGGAATTTGGCAGAAATAGGGTCTAAGGTAAAGCTTGCAGACCGAAAAGAAAAAGTAAATTTGGATTTATGGTATTTTCTTTCTGTTATAAGATGCCGAAAGAGAAAAAGTGAAAAATTCAATAGAATAGTATAGGTTAGTAAAATTGTTTCTTTTTTTTTTCGAGGAGGGGGGGTCGGGGGTGGTGGGGAATCACATCTAAACGCGAAGCTAAAACCGTGCGAAGTGTCATTTAGCCAACGAGAAAACAAAAAAGACAATGGAGATAGACTATACGTGGGTTACATGTGAAATAATCCCTCTACAAATAAGTAATCTAGTCCAAAATAAGTAACATTAATTTAAAAATGAATAATGTAATTATAAAAAAATAAAATTTATCTAAATATGATTAACGTGTCTGAGTAACATTAATTTAAAAAATGAGTAACATGCTGAAAAATGAATAATATTAGTTTAAAAATGAGTAATATGTCTGAAATGAATAATATTGTTCTGAAAGTGAATTATACCCAAAAAATAAAATAAATTGATCAAAAAATAAGTAATATGGTTAGGAATAAATACATACTGGTATAAAAAAGAGTAACATTGGTCAAAAATTAATAACATTAGTTCATAAATGAGTAATATGTTTGAAAATAAATAACATATCACTCAAATAAAATGGAGTTGCATTGCTTATCAAATAAAAAGGTTGGATTTAAGAAAAAATCTTGTTACAAATATCAAATTTGTTAATAATTTTTTTATATTAAAAGATGATTAGGTTTTAATAGTTAATAAAATAACAGTATTTTACAATTACAAAAATAAATTTTAAAAAATACAATGTAATTATTTGATATGAAAAATATAATTAATAAATTTAATCAGTGAAAATTTGGCCGGACAAAAAAATTGTGAAATATATTGTACTAATAAAGAGTCACAGGCAGCAATGCCATCAATTATATTCACAAAAAGGATAAAGTATGTGCTTTCATTCCGTGTCACTACCTCGACAATTTAATTTTTTTATTTTTTTTGCTTAGATGATGAATTATCGTTAAGAACATTTTTAATGGCTTTTTTATTTTATAAGAAACATACATATTTAAGGAAATTAAATTCTTTATCATGGTCTTTATTTTGATTTTTTTTTAATGTTACTAAAAAAATTATTTAGTGAATTTGGCTGGAAAGCTAAATCAACTTTTTATATCAAAAAATTAAAATCAAAATATAAAAGTGCTAGACAAATAAAAAGTCATTTGGAATGCCCTGAACAACTTATTCTGCTCACGCATTCATTCAATTTCATCATCTACCTCTATAATTATACCTCTTGCTGTAATAAAAGCATTCCTCTACCATAAAAGCCCTTATCATAAACCCTCAAACCAACCCAAATTAAGGAAGTCTTTGATCTCGGATTCACCATTTGTGCAGCTATTGAACCTTGCACAATGGTTTTAGATAATTCCCACATTGTTTGATATTAGAGATGTCCACCTTTTTTTTTTTTTTTTTGGTGAATTAGAGATGTCCACCTTAATACAACAGTCCATATGGTATAAGCATAAAATTTAATAAATTTAAGATAAAAATCATGGTCGTAACCTGGACCTACCTTTGAATTTTGAATCAAATTTTCCATTCTGCTTATATAGTCAATGAGAAATAAAAAAGGAATTAGGCATGTCATAGGGGGCACAAGAATGCATATCTGCAGTTAATTTTGACACTTTTTGTTTTGCTAATTTTCAATTCCTTCAAATTCCTAATTCATAAACTCAAACCAGCTCCCGCTCATTTAGCATTATTAACTAAATATTCACCATAAAAAAAAAGGATTATTAACTAAATTCATAATTGCCGCTTATTTATTTATTTATTTTTCACTCGGTTGCAATCCTGCAAGTAGTGCCAAGTGTCTAGATTGGATGCTTTTAACATCTTTTGCAAAAAGGGTATTTCACTAAATAGCAGAATTGTGGTCCTGCAACCCTGTTGGCCTAATCCAATTTGCTCCTTTGAGATTTAACTTTGGTACTTTCTTACAAAAACTTTAGATCTAATTGAATAATCAGACGATAATATTTTCCCACTTCACAATTCACCCTGACGTTTTGACCATCCAGTTAAAAAAAGAAGAGAAATTGCAAAAGATCATATTCCGTCACAATCCACGGGTAAAAGGTTAAAAGAATAAAGGAAAGAATAAGAGAGAAAATGTCTGAGGACTAGGAAGTAAAAGGAGTAAAAGTGAACCGGCCCAGCTAGAAATCACACCCTTTTTAGCCATCATATTATTTTGGCCAAATTTGAAAATTAGAGCCACAAATTAGGGACGAGTGAAAATGTGCAAGTAATATCAGCTGGGACCTACTTCTTTGGACAGCATAACTTTCCAGCCTCATAGAATCCCTGGCCATAGATTGGGCTGTCACCAGTAGGTAGGTCACAGTTGAACAGTATAATAATTTTCATTTTAATTATTTATTATTATAATTATTGTTTTAATAGTAGATAGGTCCTACTAAAAAAAAAGGATCACACACAGTGCTCAATGATTCAACCAACTTCACGTCATATGAGGGGAGAAAATTTATGTACAACATTTTATATATATATATATATATATTGTGGTATAATAAATGATTATACAATAAATATTTTTATAAAAATTATAAATAATTAAATAATGTGATAAATAAATAAAATAAAAAATAAATATAACGTCGCATACAAATTCTCTCTCCACTAAAAAGTGAGTCTGCTCCCACCACATGCCGTTTTGAAAAGTGATTGTTCAAAGCGTTTTGGGGGCAGAGGGAACCCACAGTCCAAATTATGTGACCTAAGCTTCTCTCCCTCCCTCCCCTTTCTCTGCTCAAACTCCGCACACTGGCGCAACTTATGGTGACCCCTCCTCTCATTTCCTCTGCCAACCTCACTCCCTGCTGCTCTCTGCTAACATACGCTCCCTCTGCGTACTCTTTTTACCTTAACTCCCTAGCTCCTTGAGGTTTTGTATGTTATTCTTCTTTTCTTTTGCTCTACTCGCGCACAACCACCATTTATGGCCATGTCTGTGTTTCTCTTCTTCTTGTTGCTTTTTCCACCTTACTTATCCTGCGCCCAGAGAAGCTCTGAAACCCTAGCTGAGATCGAGGCATTGACATCCTTCAGGCTCAATCTCCACGATCCACAGGGAGCGCTGAGCAGCTGGGACGGTTCCACGCCGTCGGCTCCTTGTGACTGGCGTGGTGTCGTTTGCGGTGACAACCGAGTCACTGAGCTCCGTTTGCCCCGCTTGCAACTCGGCGGGCGACTCAGTGACCGGCTTGGTAACCTTCGGATGTTGCGGAAGCTCAGTCTTCATTCCAACTCATTCAATGGTTCTATTCCTCCTTCACTTTCCAAATGCACGCTCCTACGCTCTGTTTTCTTGCAGTACAATTGGCTCTCCGGCAACCTCCCGCCGGACATCGGAAATCTAACGCACCTGCAAATCCTTAACGTGGCACAGAACCGCCTGTCCGGCGAAATCTCCGGGGATCTTCCTCTGAGTCTCAAGTATCTTGATCTTTCCTCCAACACATTCTCCGGTGAGATTCCTCGGGCCGTCGCCAACTTGACTCAGCTTCAGCTCATTAACCTCTCTTACAATCAGTTCGCCGGAGAGATTCCGGCGGGCTTCGGCGAGCTCCAAGACCTACAGTATCTGTGGTTGGATCATAATCTCTTAGAAGGAACTCTGCCATCCGCAATAGCCAACTGTTCGTCGCTTGAGCATTTGAGCGTGGAAGACAACGCGCTGGGTGGGGTGATTCCAGCTGCAATTGGAGCTCTACCAAACCTTCAGGTGGTTTCGCTTTCGCAGAACAACCTCTCTGGTTCGGTCCCCTCCTCGATGTTTTGCAACGTTTCAGTCTATATGCCGTCGCTTCGAATCGTTCAGCTAGGGTTTAATGCGTTCACGGACATTGTTGGGCCCGAGACATCCTCCTGTTTTAGTACTCTGCAAGTTATGGATCTCCAACACAATAAGATTCACGGCGTGCTTCCTTCTTGGTTAACGCAAATAACATCCTTGACAATGTTGGATGTTTCGGGTAACTCTTTCTCTGGTGCGATTCCTCTGGGGATTGGAAATCTCTCGAGGTTGGAGGAGCTGAAGTTGGCGTATAATTCGTTTAGCGGCGGTGTTCCAGCTGAGATCGAGAAATGTAGCTTGTTGAGAGTTCTTGATCTCGAAGGCAATCGATTTGGGGGGAATATTCCTGCATTTTTGGGTGACTTAAGAGGTTTAAAGGTGTTATTAATGGGGGAAAATCAGTTTTCAGGTTCAATTCCTTTGAGTTTTCGCAATCTTTCAGTGCTTGAAACTTTGAGTTTGAGGGGTAATAATTTGACTGGAACCTTGCCGGAGGAGCTGCTCATGGGATTTAGCAATTTGACTACTTTGGACCTCAGTAGAAACAGATTTTCTGGTGAAGTTATTACAAATATTGGGAGTCTGAACCTGTTAATGGTTTTGAATCTGAGTGGCAATGGCTTTTCTGGGAGAGTTCCAGCTAGCTTGGGTAATCTTTTCAGGTTGACCACTTTAGACTTGAGCAAACAGAACCTCTCTGGTGAGTTGCCATTTGAGCTTTCTGGCTTTCCAAATCTGCAAGTTATCGCTCTGCAGGAGAACAAATTGTCTGGGGATGTGCCTGAAGGGTTTAGTAGCTTGATGAGTTTGCGCTATTTGAACCTCAGTTCTAATGTATTTTCTGGTCACATTCCAGCAAATTATGGATTTCTTCATTCATTGATTGTTCTCTCATTGTCTGGTAACCACATTTCTGGATTGATTTCACCAGAGCTTGGAAACTGCTCAGCTCTCGAAGTTCTAGAGCTCAAATCTAATTCTTTGACGGGCCACATTCCCGCTGAGCTCTCGCGGCTTTCACGTTTGGAAGTGCTTGATTTGGGCAGCAACAATCTAACAGGTGAAATCCCAGAAGAAATTTCTAAATGCTCATCGCTAATTGCTCTGTCATTGGACTCGAACCATCTTTCAGGTAGCATACCAGCCTCATTGCCCGAATTATCAAACTTAACAACACTGGATCTGTCTACAAACAACTTGAGTGGTGAAATTCCGGCCAACCTTACGTCAATTTCTAGCCTGGTGAACTTTAATGTTTCAAGGAATAATCTGGAAGGTGAGATTCCAACAATGCTTGGTTCTCGGTTCAACAATCAATCAGTATTTGCAGGCAATCAGAACTTATGCGGGAAGCCCTTGGATCATGCATGCGAGGATGTAGAAGAGAAAGGTAGAAGGAAGAAATTGGTTCTCTTAATTGTTGTGGCTGCATGTGGGACTTGCCTTCTAGCACTGTGTTGCTGCTTCTACATCTTCAGCCTATTGAGGTGGCGCAAAAGGCTAAAAGAAGGGTCATCTGGGGAGAAGAAAAGGAGTCCTGCAAGGGCTAGTTCAGGAGCCAGTGGAGGTCGCGGAAGCACTGACAGTCTAGGACCGAAGCTTGTTATGTTCAATAACAAAATAACACTTGCAGAGACTGTTGAAGCAACTAGGCAATTCGATGAAGAAAATGTGCTAAGCAGAACACGTTATGGGTTGGCTTTCAAGGCGTCCTACAACGATGGAATGGTACTCACAATCCGCCGCCTCCCAGATGGAGTTCTGGACGAAAACATGTTCAGGAAAGAAGCTGAATCACTTGGCAAAGTGAAGCACCGAAACTTGACTGTTCTTCGAGGATACTATGCTGGGGCACCTGACTTGAGACTCCTTGTCTACGACTACATGCCCAACGGAAATCTAGCAACCCTCCTTCAAGAAGCATCCCACCAAGATGGTCATGTCCTAAATTGGCCCATGCGCCATCTCATTGCACTTGGAATTGCTCGTGGCTTGGCCTTTCTTCATACGTCTTCAATGGTTCACGGCGATCTGAAGCCCCAAAACGTTCTATTCGATGCTGATTTTGAAGCCCATTTGTCTGATTTTGGCCTAGACCGTCTTACCGTGGCAACCCCAGCCGAAGCCTCCACTTCGACAGCAGTTGGAACTTTGGGCTATGTCTCTCCGGAAGCAGTATTAACAGGCGAAGTCACAAAGGAATCGGATGTGTACAGTTTCGGCATCGTGTTGCTTGAGCTTCTAACCGGAAAGAGGCCGGTGATGTTTACCCAAGACGAAGATATTGTGAAATGGGTGAAAAGGCAACTGCAAAGGGGACAAATTACAGAGCTATTGGAGCCAGGCTTGCTAGAGCTTGACCCGGAATCATCAGAGTGGGAAGAGTTCTTGCTCGGAGTGAAGGTTGGGTTGCTTTGCACAGCACCCGACCCTCTTGACCGACCCACCATGTCCGATATTGTCTTCATGCTCGAAGGTTGCCGGGTCGGTCCGGATATCCCTTCGTCAGCCGATCCCACCTCTCAACCTTCACCGGCATAACCAGAAAACCCGAATACTTGTTTCCAAATTTTTTTAACATTTTTTGTTTTTTTTTTTTAATATTAAGGCTGTTAACTGTAGCTGGGTTTTCTTTTTTGTTTTTTGGGAATTTTTTGTTTTTTGTTCTTTCAATTTTACACCTTTGCCCTTATTTTTTGCTCATTCATTCATGCCGGCCTGGGTGAGGCGGGGTCCACCGGGATTGAGGAAAAGTCCAACTATTTCAGTCAACGAGGCAGACAGGATCAGTTTATACTTATATTAAAGCGCGAAGGTAGACAAAGCGAGGGCCCACATTCTATGTTTCCCGCCAAACGCGAAAGACTGGTCTGTTTACTTCACGTGTCTTTTAAATCTCTGCCAGTTTCAGGCTCGATGAAAAAATGTAGCCGTTAAAGATTGTGGGCTCCGAGTCTATACACCCTGACGACACCAGAAGCAAGTATTTTTAATTTTTAATTTCTATCCTCTCCGAGGGGGACATTGGGCTCCGTAACCGAGTTGGGTACAACCTCCACAAAATTTCGGTCTCTTGGGTCGCCACGTGGGAGCTTCTGCTGCCCTAGGTCTTTTCAAGGTTAGCAGCGGAAGAAAAGACGTTGAAGAAGAAAACAAGCGCTCAGAATTTCAAGGTCCCACCGCTGGTTCTTTAGGAATGGCGAAGGCTCACATAGATCATCATAGAGAGTGAAAATAGAGAGATGGTGGCCCACCATCTCACCAACTTTTCTACTATTTGTGGATTCGTTGTCCCTATCGAAAATTGAAAAAAATTCTGATTTCTCTTTGTGCATCTTTTGTAATCCCATTTCAGTACAGTCGTAGTACCAACTTTCTGTTCTATTTTTTAAGTTGTTCTTTTTCCTCAATTATTTGGTTTTTTTTTTTTTTAATTTTATTTTGAACATAAGCTCCAGAACTATATTTTACTTTTAACGCATGTATATAGGTGCCAAAAACCGAGAGATTCCCTTGAACCGGCCAAAGATATAAATCAAATTGAAGCGTGAATGAGACAGGTGAGAAAAGGAACATGAAAATACATATATAGTATTCAGAGCCTCCCAGAGGTACAGACAAGTAATGTTAAAATACTGAGCAGTGACCGTTGAGCACTATTCGTTTATGGTACGCCAACAGGTTTCAATAATTTTGTTTTTGCCTTGGAAAGCTAATCCAAACAAGTCCACTGGAGATTATTTTATTTCAATTTTTTTACCAAATATTCATTTTTTCTTTTAAGTAATTCATAGGAAGGAGCAGAATAAATTTCCAATATTCATGATTATTTTGGCATAATACAATATAAGATAACGGTCATGTTTATATTTTTGCATGTCAGAAATCCTTGATAAGCTCTAAAGTTTTGTCCTCATTAAGATTCAAACCAGATTTATAGTAGGATAAAAGCTCAGCTGCTTGACAAAAATGTTATTTTAAAGACCTCTTAACCAAGCATAATTTAGTCTACCACTCGCAATCAATACCTCAAGGATCTAATGCATCAAAATAATTCATCAGGTTTCTATAATTACAGCATTTTTTTATTTTATTTTTTATTTTTTATTTTTCGAGTCATATCTAAGTACAGCGTACTAGAATCACAGTGAAACTAAATTAATATCAAGGTTTTTGTGAACTGGTAAACTAAATGGGTCCAATCCCAAATTAAAGTTTTTCAACCACCACTAAGTAAAGAAAGCACATTCAGGTTCGCAATTCCAAGGAGAAAGATGAAGTAGAAGCCAACATGCACTTTTTTCCTTTTTCTTTTCTTTTTTTTTTATAAATTTTTTATGTTGCTAAATAGAAGCCAACATGTACTTTTCAACGTGTAACTCATACACTTTTGTTATTGAATATTCTAAGGAAATTTACACATGAACTCATAAATATAGTTGAAATTTACACATGAACTCATAAATATAGTTTACTTACCTTCCTTCTCCGCCAAAAAAAAAAAATGAAAATGAAAAGTTGATCTCTACAAATTCTGATATACGTTGAAAAAAAAAACAATAAATAATTAAATGTGCAAGTGAAGCTACCATTCGTCAAAATGAGAGAGTGAGACGTCGTTTTTCTATGACTTTTCACTTATCAATTATAAGTGGAGGGCACAAAAATAATAATAATAATAATAATAACACTACTACAAAAAGAGATCATAGACGACGGCTATAATTCTATATAAATGTCAATTTTTGGAGTAATCAACGTTGATACATTAAAACAATGGTTATTAACTATGGGAGCGATAATAATGATGGTCTATCGCATAAAAAAAATATAAACGACAGTTTATGAAGAACCGTCGTTGTTGTAGGTTATAAACGACGATTACCTACTAAAACCGTCGTTTATAATGCCCTAAGACACATGAATGCCACGTGTATTGGTTGTAGACTATATATGACGGTTCCAAAGGGTTCCGTAGACGAAACCGTCGTGTTTACAAAAACGGTGCCGTTTAACAAATGTTATATTACAAAACTGTCGTATTATCTGGGTAAAACGACGATTCCATTACAAAACAGTAGTTTTTACCCTTTTCTGGCTTTAAAAAAAAAAAAAAAAACACGACAGTTTCATTACAAAACCGTCGTTTTTACCCATTCTTGGAAAAAAAAAAACGACGATTAGAAACCCTAAACCCTCTTCACGCCTGAAACCGTCGTTTTTAACTCCATGTTTTGTTCTTTACACGTCTTTTTTTCTCTCATTTTTCTTCATTTCTTTAGAAACCCTAAATCACTCGTCGTTGTTCCTCCTCTTCTCCATTGTGGTCGTCGTTCTTCATCTTCTCCATTATGGTCGAATTACTTCTTCATTTCACAGAATATTTGTGATTTTTAACCCAAAAACTTTAAGGTTAGTACTCGACAATCTATTTAAATTGTTTTTAACAAATTGTAAATGCATTATTACGTTAAAATGTTTAAATCCATGCATTGAAAATTTGAATATTGAATATATTGTGTTCCTCTGGTTGTTAATTTATATATGACAGACCTAAATCGTTCATTAGACAGTTCGAATATTGAATATAATGAATTAAATATTGAATGTATTTGTTAAGTTAGTTGTTAATTTGTATATTGTGTATATAATAAAAAATTATATAATTAATCCGATGATATATGTTAAACCCAATAATATATATGAAATCCGATGATATGTATTAAACTCGATAATATGTATAAACTACCCGTGCATATATTGTGCACATTTTGTGTGAAAAATTGTATATGAGAGTTTTGGTTTAATTAATAATTTTGTACAAGAATTTTGTAATTAGAACATATTTAATATTTAATATAATTTTGTATAAATTGATTTAAAAGCTACTGAAAAAAAAAAAAACTTAAACAACGGTTTTTATATATTAACCGTCCTCTATATATTTGCCACGTGACAACCACGTAACTTTGGCATGGTTTTAGACGACAGTATGGTCCGTCGTAATAATATTTTAGACGTCGATTTTTAACCGTCATCTATATTCTATGACTATCAACGACGCTTAATTCGATAACTGTTTTGTGTCCATCGCATAAACACTTGAAACCTCGGTGTTTCACCATTATTTTTGACCATATTTTCTAGTAGTGTAATAATAATAAAAATAATATTGTAGATTCCAGTAATTAGAAAACACCAAAAAAGGGAATGAAGAAATACTAAAACTAAGCGCTAAACTGAAGTCAAAACCATTTACTTTCTCTCACATGTTTCCCTGTTAATATTCCTCAATCATAACGCTATAAAAAAGCGTGCGCTCTCAGTCTCGCGGATCACATGTGTTGGTCAATGTTTATGTAAACAAAACTGTGCGTCCGTGAAAGAGAGATAGAGAGGTCAGTCAATAATTACCATTTTTATATTTTTTATATTTGTTTTGGGTTGTGAAGAATTTACCTAGTTCTGTTAACATAAGAATACAATCCGTGCTTATCGGAAGCAAGATAAAAATATGTTCAACATAATGTCATATTGATGGCTTTTACACTACTTTTGGATTAACAATATAGATAATATTTCAATACGTAAAAGGAACAGCTTCGCAAGCTTTATTTCCAAAATCACTCACCTCTTCATTGTACACCCAGGAAAATACATTTTTTGCTCCTTTTTTCTGCCTGGAAAGCATAGAACTCCTCATTGATCTAATAATAACCTCATAACAAAAGACGTGGAATAAATTGAGATCACAATGCATTGAATAGTGTCACGTACCTGACAGATACCAACAGCATTCACACTAGAAGCTTCCAGGAACCATTCCTTAATCTGCTCTGGATTGGCCAGCTCGTGATGAAAGAATAATACCAACGATTAGGCCATACAAAGCTAAAGCTTCAGCAAAGATGAGAATGAGAATCATTCCAACGAAAAGTTTTGGCTGTTGTGCATTGGCTCTGCAGAAATAAACAAAGATTCAGCACAGCATTTACTTACGAGTTGTATAATATGATTGAACAACATTGTAGCATCGAACACATTGCAAGCCATGACCAATTATATGTTTCTAACACTTTAGAAATTAAAGGGTTACATGCATCGAGCCAAAAAATCCTAATAGAAAAATCTTCACTACCGAAGCATGACAAAGTGGTTAGTTGATGTATATAAGATTGATTCCTTTAAGACTTGTCCTTTTGATTCAAAGGATCAAAAAGTCAAAACAATGTTTTAAATCACTAAGTTTAAGGGCATGTTTGACATAGTTTCTGAAAATCTATAAGCAATTTTTAAAACTACTTCTAGTAAATGTTTAGATATTGAAAGTGCTTCAAGCTTCTAGAAGAGCTTTTAACCAAAGTCAGTATCTTCTAAAAACGCATAAAAAGAAGCAAAATTAAAAGCACAAGCTATGTCAAATAGGACCAAAGTACTTGGCACATTCAACAATTAAAGAACTTCTCAATTTAATTACCAGAGAATTGTTTTTCTTTTCAAGGATCAATCACTATCCAAAAGGAAGTATTTTTGATGGAGGAAGCACACCATCACTTAAATTTTTTATGAGTTAAGTAAATCAACTAGGCAACTAGCAAATATTCTAAATAGAAATGATGGATTTGTTATAGAAGTCTGAATAAACATATGAAAACAACCAACTAGAAACTTCAAAGTTCAATAACACAATATACAATGCAATAGTCAGAAACGCCAAACAACCATTCGTCTTTTTATATATTGTCACAGGACGCGAATGGAGATTAAATAAAGGCCTTACTACCCAATTCTCTCACGCTAATTTGATGTAATAGAGATTACAACCAAAGCTATTGACAAATGGAAGCTGTCCAAACAAATAATACCAAATGCCTAAAACATTTTAGTGTTTAATAATGGAATCCAAACCCAAAAATAAATCAGTCTGATTTACTTGAATGGGACATTAGCAGACCAAAAAAATGTCTATTCAATGCAAATAGTAAACACAATCGCCTAGCAGGCCCCTACACTACCATAGCTTCAAATTTACAACAATCACTCTCACAGCCTGACATGTAAGAAAAAAAATCCAGAAATCTAATCAAATCATATGCATAACAAAGTCAATGATGAATATATGAAGGGATTGCGCACCTAACACCAGCATCACCTACAATTCCAATGGCCATTCCAGCAGCAAGTCCCGCAAGACCACAAGCGAGTCCTGAAGATAGGTGGGCGTAGCCGTCGAAGAGGTAGTAGGATTTGGCCTTTGGGACCCTGTGCTGATAATAACAGCAACGATTAAGCCATAGATACCCAACACTCCGGCCATAACTACTGGCACTATTGATTTCATTACCAGCTCCGGCCTCATCACCCCCATCGATGCCACGCCCACTCCGCTCTTCGCCGTCCCATAAGCCGCTCCCATACCTGAATTCAACCACTAAAATCCTCAAACGCCGTATAGAATTTTTACTGTAAAATGCATATAATGAAATTCTCATCTCTCAGCACTATTCGAATTTTTTCTTTCTCTTTCTCTTATTTTTTTAAATTTTCTTTTTCCAGAGAACTAAACGGAAAAAACTGTACTGAATTCGCTTACATGAAAAAACTAGGGCAGCCGCGGCGCCGATGAAGCCGAAGAATGGAGCAGTCTCGTCGCCGCTGAACGTAGAAGACATTTTCTTTTTCCGTTTTAGCGTTTCGATCGAAAAAGATCGCGAATTTGGTCGCTGAGTTGTTCGCTCTGCACGTTCTCTATCAACGGGAGAGAAAGTTCGGGCGCTTCGGTTTTTCTTTCACACGCGTCCGCGGTCGACAGGGACAGTTTGGCGCTGCCGGGAAGCTTCCTTACTGGCTCACCACTGTGTGGGGACCACTAACATTAATTGGGCCTTTGCTAATCAGATCATTATTTTCGGTAGGCCGATAATTCATTTGATTGGATAGTCCAGAAAACCAGTTGAAACCCGCCCAGAGAATTAACATGGGCTTGGTAATTGGGCCTTTGCTGATCAGATTATTATTTTAGTTTTTTTTTCTTGGTAATAAAATGATTTTAGAGTTTGTTTAAAAGAGAATAGTAATTTAATCATATGATTCAACAATACCCACTAACTCAATCATTAATCATTACAATTCCATCTTAGCAACTCCTCCTTATTACAGTAATTATCTATTTACATTATTACATTTTTCATACAAGCTTAACTTTTTTAACCTTACCTAATAGTGCACTTTGTTAGCACACCCTTTTCCTTAATCACCACACGAAATATTCCTAATTAAGCATTCAACCAGACCAGGTCCAAAGCAATAACTCTCACTGTACTCGATGTTAAATTGCTAGAAGCCTTGTTTTCTTCTTAACCCTTTTTCTTTCCTAATAAATGGTGGTTATATTGGGTCAATATGATGAATTCACAGGGCCAACCCCCTGGTCCAACACATGGGTGGGTTTAGTTGGATCAAAGACTTAACTCTCAAGTTCTCTTTAACATCCTTCCAATAAGCTAACTGCCTTATCAAAGCAAAGGATTAGTTGAAAAAAAAAAAAAAAAAAAAAAAGAGAAGAAGATGATGAAGAAGATTTTAGTTTTAACGGAAAGGTGGTTTATTATATTGAAATAAATTGGTGGTGATAAATAACATATTTGTTAAACATATTGGTCGCCCACATATCGTTAGGCTATTTTTCCTTCTTTGAGGATTTCTCAAGCTTTTAAAATTCCCATTTGAAGTGGATTCCCTGGTTTGGACAAATTAGAAATTGAATTAAGAAAAGAGAGTGGTGTATGTTTAGGATTTGAAATTCCCATCAATGTGCAGATAAACTATACCAGGAAGCTCATTCTTCTTGCTTCTGCACTGACCTTAAAGGCTCAACCATGAAGAAAAAAGAAAAAAAAGAAAAAGAAAAAAGGATTTATGCAGGAGTCCTTTCCAAGTGATATAATTATGAGGACTTTGATGAGCATAACGACAAACGTGCGGATGCTTAACATTTAATACACTCTCTGATTATCTATGCATAAAAATGACATAATTAAACTACTTGATCGTTTGTTTGTTTTTTTTGTGCTTTCATCATTCTATGTATATTTATTAGAACTTTGTAGTAGTGCACATGAAGGTCACAATTAATGGTGACGGTTCCAAAAATAAAATTACACTAATAGGTTAAGTTGGTTTTCATTGATTGTGCTTATTGAGGATCGTTATAATGAATTGGCGATGATTAGAGGTAATATTAGCTTGTGAAAAATGTTGTCCATTTAAGCACAAAAACACTGTAACTGCAAAAGAAAGACGAGGGTATTAGCCGCACGTTCGTTTCATATATGGGTCCACCATGGAAACATCACATAGAAATTATTATGTGGGGGGTATGTGGACATCCCTTTTGAGGGTGTAATCATTCTAGGGAGTCCCCTAGATGCAATATTTTGGATTGTTTCAGAATTTTACGAAATGGTTTTGGTTTTTGCTGTTCTACTGGAACTTTGTTTCTTTTATACTTTTGAAGAATGGGATTGTGCTTCTGTAAGCACAAAATTTCCAAATAAGCTTTATGAGTGCGAGGAAACGATGAGATTGCTTGATCTTATTTAAATTGACCTCTGGCTCTGTGGCAGCACAAGAAAAGATTTTCAGCACTCGGAGAACACAGTACTCTTAGACCCTGGTTTGTGAAAATTAGAGATGTCATATTCTGCAGACCCAGAAGTACAAATCAGATACCTCAAATTAACATACTAATTGCTCAAAACCGAGTACTATACTTGCTTTTTTCGAGCGGTATATTCTGACCACACTCGATTGGTATCTATGCCTTCTATAAATTTTTATTTCAGAAAATATATAAATTTTATATTTCTAAAGATTATTTTCTTTTGCTGCTAATTTTGCTTAAATTAAATTTAGCTTATTCAGTTTTTATAATACACCTACCGTTTTTGTTAAGATATATAATTACTATTATAGTTATACTTATGCCTTAAAATATTTTTTTAATAACAATTAAATAAAACTATAATAGTAAGTTATAAATATATATATATATATTTATTAATAACAATTAAATAAAAATATAATAGTCAATTATAAATATATTTATATTGTTAAAAACGTGATGAGTTAAGTCTGACTTTAGTAGAATCCTATTTATATGCACTCTGCTAAGGGTTCTCAGCTTAGGAAAGCTTTAGAGTAAGGGAGCGAACCTCACGCCATTCATTTACACACGGACAAAACCAATTAATTAAAAGTTGAAAGATGATTGATTGAGAGGAGGCTGGGTTAAAAAAATCATAAAAAAGAAAAAGGTAATAGAACGACAATCAGAACTTTTTTGACAGATCAACGCGAGAAAAGAAGATGTCTAATCAGTGCCTCAATTGTAATCTACAAAAACCAAATGAGGCATCTGTCTGTGCAACACAAGCAACGGGATCTAACAAGTCAATTCGACGCGTTTATTATCAATTCCCATTTGGACCCCCCACTTAGAAAGCTTAGCTCTCTTTCATTTACACGAGGCAGAGTCCGAGCCAACCCATTTTCGATCCTAACCCACCAATCCATCATCTTCTGCTATGCACCTCATCTGTACCCATCATTCTTGGCCCATCTTCCATACACATACTCACTATACCTATTTCTCCCTCAAATACTCAATAACCATTTATATATTTTTG
Source organism: Ochetophila trinervis (assembly GCA_003254975.1). Taxonomy (NCBI): domain Eukaryota; kingdom Viridiplantae; phylum Streptophyta; class Magnoliopsida; order Rosales; family Rhamnaceae; genus Ochetophila; species Ochetophila trinervis. The sequence continues at coordinate 103,538 of QANX01006826.1, forward strand.
TTTATATATATATTATCATGACCATAAAATCTATGGTGGTGATCTGCTGGGACTACATGGCAAATCAACCATGATGAGAAGCAGTGAAGAATTACATGTGCGCCAGCCCAGCTTGATTCAAATTTTCATGGAAATTATGAAGTTTTCTGCAATTTGTACTGTTTTCGTGGCCATTTCTTTATTTTCTTTGGACCTGTATATCTCCAATTCAAACTCTTTATACATCACTTTTTTTTTTTCACACGCTGTGTTCCAATTTTCCTTCGTTGATACACAATTGAGTACACCTAGGTTCAACCTCAAATACTCCTTCCATTCCTAGATATATATATATATATATATATATATATATTCATACATATAGCTATATAGCTTCTCTTATAATGATTATAAATATCGAGACCAACGCTAGTAGAATTAATATTCTTCAACCATTTTGACAAAGTATTAATTGGGTGCTATTTTTTCTCAATCAATCCTCAACTTTTCCATTCTGATCATATATAAATTAGCCACAGGGCTATCCACTCTAAATTTCACATGATGATCAATCATAACCTCATAGAATGACAAAAAATTACATGTAAAATAGGCTTCTATCCCCACCCCCACAAATCCATAAAAAAAGGTAACATATATTTTTTCAATCAAATGGGTCTAAAATTTATTTATTTTTCTATTAATTAGGGTAATAAGCTTCGGTGAAATGGTAGGGGGTCTAGAAAAGTAACATATTTTAATTTTATTGTCAAAAAAAAAAAATGTTAGAAATGGTACCTACAAACAAGTGCAATGATAGTCTCTGCCCCTTTATAAGAAGCTTATGTTTCACACCTAAGCATAAAGGAATAAAGATTGAAAGAGTGAGTGAAGTTGAAGTAGTGTTGGGTTAAAACTATTTGATTCAACATATTTTCATGTTGATTTATTCTCTTTACCAACCACCCTTGATCAAAACCCATATTTAAACACACAAACACACAGCAAATGTCCAAAAAAAAATCCTAACTAACATGCATTCCAAAAGGGTAAGGTGTAATTCTTAGACTGTGAGAGATAGAGAAAGACAGAAAGATGTAAGTTTGGAGGAGGGTCAGTCTCATAAGGGTTTAAGATCCTAATAGGACCCCCAAAGGATCTCCTTTTGCTGGTTACGCTAACTCCGTCAAAGAATTTTTATTATTTTATTATTTCCATAATAAATATTTCAAAAATACTATAAGAGAGAGAGAGAGTTCACCGCCCCAGCTATGAAAAAAGGTGGGACCCTTGGTTATGGTGGGGACCATGGAGAGTTGAATGATGAGGTTCGCCGCATGATGGGAGACCAAGGCCGACCACCACCGTCCTACGTGGACTACGCGTCCACATCACTAGCCATTCCATTCCACTCCCAACACCGGCTTTAGCCTTCTTCTTTCTGTCTTTATTACAGCTTTGTCCACCTTCTTTGCTTCTTATTCCTGATGTATTCTCTGCCGTAACGGTTCTGTTTGGCTGTAAGTCCATTCCCGTTAGCCACGTAAGTTTGGGTCAGTCAAAGTTCAAACTTTGGGGTCTACCATGTATCCTTGTCATGGACCGCCAGCATGTGCATGCTTATAAGATACGAACGGAAAACGTTAATTTGATTCATAGACTACAAATGTATGGAAAAGCATTTGTTTTAGAATTTATTTATTTATTTTTAAAATAAATATTTTAATTTAAAATTTAAAATAAATAGTTTAATAAAATTATGTGCTATTTTCTTTTTCTTTTTTCTCTTCCTTAAAAAAAATGATCTACTTATGCACGTGTAAAATATTCAAATTTTCAAGCCTAACCGGCATGCTTATTTGACTCCAAATTGTTACTAATAATATATACCCATTGATGTTGGTTTTGATTTGAGTGTTCATGAGGTGTATATATATACTTCAGATTTTAATTGTTGGATTGGCATAATGGAAATTTGTGGTGATGATAATTATATATCTATATATATTTAATAAAGAACTAGGCTCAAATAAAATGCATTTTAATATTTTAAAGTGAGACCCACCTTTTATGATCATTGAATTCTATGAAATTATAAAGCTTAGTCCGATTATATAGAGTTAAGTAATCAAGATGGAGGCACTTTATTTTAAAAAGTAAAATGCAGTGCACTTTATTAGCCCTAAGAGCATGGCAATAAAATTTGACAATGTCGATATTTAGGTGATATAAAAACTATTTATGGTTATTGATTAAATTATATATTCTATTAACTTTTTTTGTTTTAAAATAATTAACTTTTTAGAAAAAAAAATTATATAAAGAAAACACAAAATATATATATGACAAAATTTTCAGAAGTAGACATTCATTTTAATAATGTCTAGGCATTATGAGTTTAACAATTATTATAAACATTACTATTAAAACAGTTAAAATATTTTTTATATTGCTTATATGACATGTCTATNTATAGAAAAATATTACTTATTATAGATTAAAATTACTTATTATGGACAAAATATTATACATAATACATTAAAATTATTTATTATAGACAATATTACTAATTATATAGAAATATTACTTAAAAACACGGATGAACTCTGTTATACTATGAGAGAGTTCACTATAATCTAACTCCGATTACTATCCCCCAAACAGCATTAAAGCTTATTTTTAATACACTATCTATTAGCAAAGACATTAAAAATGCCACCTAAAATTTAATAACATTAGCCAGATGGGTTTCTCTACAACACTAGGAAAGCAAATTTAAAGTAGAAATCATGGAAAACACTTTTGGACAAGGGTGATGGGAGGGGCAGAGACAAACTTTAAAATTTCAAGTTTCCTCCTCACCTGCTCATGGGCAAGAATAAGGTATCTTCCTCCTAAAAACCCCCAACACCAACTCCATTGCAGAAATGAGATCTAAACAACCGTATTGAGAACAAATATCCCCTTAAAATCGCTTGTTTTGAAATTTTGGAATGTAAAGAACATTTTTTGTCCCCTTCAAATATTTCATTTGACACTTCTATTTATCTACCAGCCACCACCCAATATTCCATACTCCTAACGATGGTCAAAATAGAAGTAAACAGAAACTATTTTTAACAATGGTCAAAATAGAAGTAAATAGAAATTAATTTGTCAACTTCTTACTTTAATATGTTACCGGAACTATGAAATTTATAAGACTAATATCAAAAAACAAAAACAAAAAAAAGAATGGAAAAGGGAAACAATTAAAGAAGTTAAAGATACAAAAACTATTAAAATTCAGAGTTTATATCCCTAAAAATGTAGTCCCAACCAACCAGTCATAGACCCCAAACTCTCTTTGAATAACACACAAGAGTTTCATTTCAACCTCCAAGTTAATTAACCAAAGAACCAAAAACAACAGAACAACTCAAAATAGTGATTCCAAACCCCATTTCTCTACCATGCCATTTCCTTTTTCAGGACTAAACTTCGAAGAAAAAAAAGATAAAAAATAAAGGGTTTAATTACCATTCCCATAAGCTTCAAGGGCGTCACCAGTGAGCCTGCAAATCCTCCAATCAGGAAAGATTTTAGCACCCATTTCTTCATAAAACTTAATAGCATTGACATTCCAATCAAGCACCACCCACTCCACCCTCCCATACCCCATTTTCACAGCCTGCTTCGCAACCGCACTCAATAACATCTTTCCAAGCCCTTTCCTCCTATAACAATCCCTCACGAACAAATCCTCCACATAAAACCCAGGCTTCCCCAAAAACGTCGAATAATTTGGGAAAAACAACATAAACCCAGCAACCGAAACATCCCCGTCTCCCGATCTGAAATTCTCCTTTTCGGGATCGTCAATCGGGAGGTCCAGATTGAGTACCTGGACGTTGGGCGGATAAACGGGGTTGAGGTTTCGCGGGGTGTCTGAGAAGGGTTGGGAAGAGACTTCGAGGACGAAAATGGTGAAAGACTGGAAGGGCGGGGAAGCGAAGAGAGTGGAGGAGAGAGAAGACTCGGTGGCAGAGAAGATGTCGGTGAGGCGCTCAAAGACGGCCATCTGATGGATGAGCTTGTGGATGTGGGGGACATCGGAGGGGTGGGCTAGGCGGATGCGAGCGAAGAGAGGGTGACCAAAAGGAACAGATCCCGCTGGCACCGTCGACGGTGGTGTCGGCGCCGGGGTCGGCGGCGGTGGCGGTTCGGCGGCGGCCATTTAGGCTCTTGGGTTTAGCTCTGACAAAAAAGCGGTTTCGAGAGAGAGAGATAGTGTGTGTGTGAGTTTGTGAACGGTAACCTTTACCAAAAGATAAAAAGAGTTTTTTTTTTTTCTTTTTTCGCTGAAGCAAAAGAAAAAAAGAGTTTGTGAAAGATAACCGAGTAGAGTGTATAATTGAGAGAAAAGCGGCTGAGAGAGAGAGAGAGAGAGTGCGTGTGTGGGTGTGTTGGCGTGTGTGAACGATGACCAAATTGACTCAATTGAGTGATTATTTTTTTATGAGAATATTTCATAAATTTTGTTTTTAGATTTTTAATTGTAACATATACTTTTTGTGTGGTTACTTTAATTATTTTTAAGGAAATTGGCGGGGCAAGATTAGACTGCAACTTTCGTATTAAATAAAATTTTCTTTTTTGACTTGCAACATATTTAACCGGTTAATGTTTTTTTTAACTTTTCTTCTTTCCTAGTCCTCACATCATTTTTTTCTATTTGAAAGTAAAACTATTATCTTTGTTTTTGCCTGTTCTGAACAAGCGGAGTTTACGGCGAAAGAAAAAAAAATTCGGCTTCCTTCCATCTTCTTCAACGGTAAGCCTTCAATATTTGCTCTGACATTTTTTTTCCTTTCTGGTCTTTCGTTTGCTCCACAACTAGCTGGACTGGACCTTTGATGTTAAAAGAAACCCCCCATTTTTGCAGCGTTGCATAAGCTTTCATACCTTAATTTTTTGTTTTCGTTTTTGTTATATTTTTTCTCTTCTCCCATTGATTTCTCCTAGTTCATCATTAAATTTGCAAAAAAATATGTTTTTTTCTCTTCTCCCTTTCTCACGATCATATCCGGTAGTTGGGGTTTTATTAAATATTTTTTTTCCTCTTTTTCCCTGTTTTTCGGTTAAATTTAGTGTTTAATTTAATGTTACAAGTTTGCACTAAAAAAGTTAAGACAATATTCCAATTTGACTAAAAACCATGTAAATTTTTATTATTTCATAAGTGCTTGATGAATGTATAATTGATAGTTTGTGATTTTATAATGCATAATAGGTAGGCAAGGCAATTTATCATACTCAAATCTAGGAGGCAATACATTGTCCATCTCTAAAAATGGAGGGTGAAGGTAAGTACTATGATAATGTGTGATTGTATTTGTAATTTTAAGTACATTGAGTGTTCATGGGTTTATTTCATGCCATATGATGTTGTTTGTGTGATAAAAAAGGTTAAATGTGGGTTGTATAAGTTTAGTTGTTGTCGTTTAGAGATAGACAATGTAGAAAGGTTGGTATATGGATACCATAGATTTAAGGTAAATTTTTAAGAAATACCTCGCTATTTACACTGGTGATCCTGCATATAAGTACGGGGCAAAAGGCAAAACATCACATTAAGTGTCTCTGCCTTTTACCCCGTACAACATATGAGGTAGCCCCGTGGATACAGCGGGGTATAATTATTAATTGTGATGAAAGCCTTTTATCCCATGTGTATAACGGGGCACCCCGCATAGTAGAATGGGGACAAAGGCAAGCGCATGTTTGGTGTCACTGCCATATGTCCCGTATATTGTACACGGGGGCCCCGGATATTAACGATGTAATTTCTAAAAGAACCATTCAAGCTTTACCCCTTGTTGAAAACGGGGTACCCCGCTCTGTAAGACAGGGGAAAAAAGGAAGCACAAATTTGGCTTCACTGCCATATGCCCTGCATATGGGACGCGAGGGACCCGGGTATAACCCGGGTGCATTTCATGAAGATCCATTACATATATATCCCATGATGTACATGGAGTACCTCGCACCAGAATATTTTATATATGTTTTACAGTTTTACCTAGTTGTTCAAATTTCCTTTACTGTATGAAATGTTGTTGTATAACTCATTCCGTGCACGTGATATTTATGATGAAACAACATTAGGATCAGGAAAGGATAAGATCCAATCAAAAACATTGTCTACGAATGGATGATTTAATTATTAGTGAGTACCTAATTCAAATTTTTTGATAGAGAAAGTAATTTAGGGTTTTCTTTTGGAAAAAAAAGGTATTACTGACTGTAAATTTATATTTCGTTATAATTTATTTTGTTGCAGTAACAACGATGTTGAACTCTGCAAGAAAAATCGTGATTTTAAAGTTAATGTGGATGTAAGTAGAACATTTTATTGTCTGTGAGTAGTAGTTACATGAGAGAAAAAAATATAATGCGGAGTTTTTTTCTATGTTTATTTATGAAAGAATTGGCTATGGAATGGAAAGACCTTGATCTTGAAGAGAAAGAAAAATATGAAGGGGTCCGGGCCCCGAGGAAAACGAGCTTTGTTAGTAGATGTACTCCGGAAAGAGTATGGAGTGTTGCATAAGCTTTTAGCGAAGCTCAAAGGAAGGCAATAAATGAATTAGGGTTCGGTTATTTCATAAGTCAGAAAATGTGTGGGATAAAGAAGCAGATGGTGTCGTGGCTAGTGGATCAATTTGATCCAATTTCTTGTACACTCACAGTCCATGGAGTGCATTACACAATAGGTGTCCAGTATGTGGAATGCCTGCTGGGACTAGTTGATCACCGCAGTGAAGTTGATGATGCATTTTCTATGGAGGACATTGAGGTGCTGAAAGGAAATACGGCACACCCGAAGCAAGCATATCGATTGCTGACCTACCGGCTCTATTATTCAAATATCTTACACCCAGCGATGATTTCAAGGTGGTATTCACACTATTTCTTATGGGGACGATTCTGAGGCCTAACTCAAGAATGTACATAAGAACAACCGATATCGGGTGAGTGACGAAGCCATAACTTATTAGTAAGGAGAAGTGGGCACTATTTACATTCAATGGGTTCGTCGACGAGCTGAGGAAGTATAAGGAGTGCGATCTACTCTATATTCCTGGATGCGTCCTAATTTTACATGTAAATCATCTATAATTACCTTCGTTACTCAATTTTGCGAACCTATTTATCGGTACTTCATTTTTATTCCATGTCATACAACTTTTTTACCTAGGTGTGTCTTCGACTGCGAAGAGATTCGTCGGGAGATCGTTGACGCCAGTCACTGCTTGAGGAGAGTCTGAGATGAAGCGATTCAAGAAGACAGTCACCCGAAAAGGAGGTTTTGTGTTTGACACGGTAAATTTAGTAAATATTCTGCATGTTCATGTGTTTTTCTAAATTTGTGCATATTAGTTCACCTCGCGTAGTCTGAGTTTTGACCCCGTAGTCAATTAAAATGAAACTGTGGGTATTATAGGTTACGCAGGGCGAAGCATCAACATCGTACCAACCTAGGAGAGGAGTACCCACTCAGGAGAATGACGATATGACAGATATCAGAACAGCTATACAGGACATTCAGAAAGACATTGCTGTTTAGAATGGAAAATTGACAGATTTGGATGATAACTATCGGACATTCAAGGCGGATGTCACAAATCATCTTGCAACCATTTCAGATACTATGACACGGTTGCATAAAGCAGTTGAAAAGCTGACTGCGAATGTCTCATTTCCGGATACCAAATATGACAAGGTCAGGATTGGTAAACGGAAGAGTAAGGATGAAGAACCAGTGCTAGCCGGCTAGCGTGAGACGGGAAAGAAGGCGTCCTCACTCATTGTGGTTTCCACCGAGGAAGACATTGCACAGAAGAAAAATGCGGACCATGATTCGTCCTCATTTGATACCTCACAGTTCGGCAAGCATTTGGATACGTTGGTGAAAGAGCTACACCCTGATGTTGTAAGGAAATTTGGCATTTATTATTTATTGATTTGTTTGTCATTTATGCTGCATAAGCTTCATTCAACGTAATGAGACTCTAACTCCGGCATTATATGTTTTCAGGGTAAGATTGGCTCTTCCAATGCGCCAACACAACATCTTGTGCGAACACAGGCTGCAACACGTGGTAGTCGCGTGCCAGTGAAGGATGACGCTGTTAAAAGATGTGAAGTTCAAAAATCTCTCCTCCGTTCTTCCGATTTTTTTAGTGCGGGTCCATTTCGTGTCCATAAAATGATCCCGCCAGCCAATGCAAAGTTGCTGGACTACATTTTTGACTTTACCCTTGATCAAGAGTACGTACATTTGCTTTCCTTCAAACGACGCTAATTATTTACGTGTGCATTGTGTTTTCTATAATAATTGTCATCAAAATGTTGAAAAAATTTTGGTGTTTTGTTAGGGAAATGCTGGTGCAAAGCGCACAGAATTTCTATACTTGCCATGCAATTATGTCCTTACGTCCTTCGACGTGGCTGAATGGCGATGTGAGTTATCGATCAGTTTCGAGTTAGTTTCTTCAATTGTTCACGTACCATAAGTGTCTTACCAATGTTTGGTTGATTGTGCAGGTCATATCATTAGCGGCAGACATGCTAACGCACCAGCACCGCATATCGTATGGAGACGAAGCTAGGAAATGATTTTTGCCAACATACTTCCAGGTACGTACTTGGAATATAGATATTGTTTTCTAAATTTGTTTAGCCACATATCATTGCTATAAACCCTTTAAATGTACATGTGTTTGTTTTGCATCGGATACCAACAAGCATTAAAGAATGATAGAGACATGGCCACCTTTGACAAAAAGGGGAAATTCAGGCACATGTACATGGGGAATCTTAATTGCTGTGAAAATGTGAGTAACATAAAAGCCATTTTATTCTTCATTACAATCAGGTATTCAATGGTAATGTGCAAGATAATTATGTATAATGGTTGAACTCGCTATCAACATTTTACAGATTTTCATTCTTCTGCATGATCCACATGGTCACTGGTTTCTAGTGGTTGTATGTGTGCTTGGACAAGTTTGTGAGATCTGGGATCCCTTCCCAAGCGCAAGGAGGACCATCATTCGAGAAGAATTGGCACGCTCCATTGTAATTTTATTGTCTTATCCGTTGTAAATTGTTGAAATTTAAGAAATTTAGTGCATTTATGATATCGCCTAACGTAACACGGATGTGTTGCAGATGCGTCCGTTGGATTTTCTCTTCGCTGATGAAGTCCAACAACTTTTCAATAAAAAGAACTTCTTCGCTTCTCTTACCATGCATTACCCAAAAAACTGGGGAGAACAACCAAATGACCATGACTGTGGGTTGTATGTCATCAAGTACATGCAGCAGACAGAACAACGCCAAGTAAGCGACAGCCTCACAAATTTGAATGTTTAATTTTTCTATACATTCTTATTTTTTGCAATTTCTATGTTTGAATTTTTTTTTGGTCCTATAGATATATAACCGTATAGGGCGAGATGTGACATACTATCTTGACTTTTGCAGTTTGACTCCCAAATGGATAGAGCTTATACTGCATTGGACCTAATCGAGAATGGTCATAATACCGAAGTGGCTCGACTGTATCAAAAAGCAATTGCATATGATGAGGAGCGTTCGGTGGTTGTTGTCAAATCACCCCGCAAGCGTGCAAATATAACTCATCCTCCATCCCGAAAGGCACAACGGGCAACAACGGGCCAGAAGAAAAAAAGATAACTTGGGCCTGTAAACAATTTTGTTATTTTGTTGTGAATACACAGGATTAGAATGCTAGTTTAGTGTTCAGATAACTTCCAATTGTGTTTTCAGCTTTATTGTAAATCCGTACTAGTTTAGGGTAAATATTATATAGTATGTTATGTTTTATATTATTTAGAGTTTACCATGTTACAGTCTGTTTGTCCCGTATACATGTATATGCGGATTAAGTTTTTGACAATAGATACAATGGATGCTGTCAAGCACTACCAAAGTTGTGCAGTTGCCCATTAATACATCAATTTAGTACATGCTAAATATTTGGGTACAAAATTCATACATTGTCTTTCAGTCATAACAAGTTCAAACCTACGAATAATCCTAAACCCGCCACCATTGTCTCCACGAATCGTCCTGTGCTGCGTTGTCTACACTTGGGTTAGTTTGAATTGTTCCTTCATACGTAAGTTCATTACATATTGTCTCCCACCCGCCAGTGTGCATCAACTTGTGTTCAATAAAGTCCACCGTCCTTGCCGACTCCCAGCCAATCTCCGATGCACTATCATTTAATGCAACACTGTTGGAAGCGTTTACGTCTCCGCCATTGTCATCCGGTGCTTTTTTTAAACAAGTATGCTTCGTGTAACCAACCAGTTTGCACTGACTGCATCGTCGTTCTTTTGCCTCATTCGTCCCAGCAGTTGCTCCACCTTTGGTCTTCATGACAATTGGATCTCTTAAAACATTGTGTTTTCCTTTCCTATCTCCAATTGTCAATTCAGTTTCATCAAAGACCCTTGCAGCTTCTTCCAATCGAGCTTCCAAATTAAACATTTCTCTTTTGGCCACTTCATATCCTTCTTCCATTTTAGATCCAAACAAACAAATCTTGTTGGTAATTACACTTAAGGAGGCATATCGAAGTGATGTTGCTGCCTCATTTGATAATTCACCAACACTGCACTGTTGTTTCGTTCCCTCTATCTTCGCGTCCTTTCTCCATCGATGCATAATCAACGATTCAAGAATTTTATCTAGATGCTCCTGCTTCATGATGTATAGTGATTGACTACATGGAATGCCAACACTGTCAAAGATGTTGCATGAACATTGTATATGGTTATGGTCAACATAGTAAGTGACACTCCATTTGGACTGAGGTTCTCTAAACTTAGTCAAGCTGTACATTCTTCTGTCTTCGTATTCGATGCAATCGTTCTTTATCAACAACGTCTCATCCTGTAGCTAGAGCTGCACTTTCTTATAAACTTTTCTTGTGTATACTTCTCTTGCATGTTTCTCATAATGTTTGAGGTGTATAATAGGCACTGGAATCATATATTTACTCTTAACATCGTCGTGCACCTCCTTGTTCTGCACCCGTGTTATTGTCCGATCTACTTGCATTATGAACTCATACAATTTTAATATGCCTTTCATGTAGTTGTTCATACTGAACTGGGGACTTTTAGGTGTGCCGCGTAAAACTTTAATTCCTCACAAATTTTCTATACTCGTACAAGATTTAGACAAATTCAATAGCTATCTGTGGGGGACATTTCTGTACAACGAGACTGTGAAAGCACTGCATGGGTTCTTCACCCGGCCACCTCCGAGCGAAGTGCAATATGCATCTGGCAGCCACGACGTAAAAGGATTCCTTCTAGCATTTCAGGTGAAATACTATGACCTAGCTAGTTTCGGTAGGCCCGTATATATAATATACAAAAACATATAGATATTATATATAAATTGGATCCGGTTTATAGTTACCACTATATCTAACGTTGCTGTATATATTAACTTTTAATGTTTGGCTCATGGTGTAGGTGTGGGCTTATTAGATTATCCCCAAGCTAGGGGATGATGGTATTGTATATAGGATTTCCCAATCAGTTCCTCGTATTTTGGGGTGCAAGGCAACGAGCCATCCAACTTACGAAGGCCTTAAATATGCAATATTTGATAAGAAAAATGTAAGGTTCATTTAACACAAAACATTTGAATGCCCATATAGTGTTCATAATATCGACATCCAATAATTTGTGCATATTAATATTTGGTGCAGCTTGAAGTGAATTGGACATTGTGTCCAAGGGAGGATGAAATGAGCCAGGCATATATGACTGTATTTGCTAATGGTCATCGCAAACGTAGATGCCGAATTCCACCCATTGTGGAAGAACCTGAGGAGACAGCACGGGAAAATACAGCAGCACCTTCCGCGCATGCAGCCAGTGTACAACCACGCCCATCAACCGACGACCACAGTGACAACATCGTAAGTCTTACCAAACCCTAAACACAAACTCAATATTATTGGTGATTTGTTGCAGCTGATAGGTGAGTTGAAAAATTTTCATTTTGTCCGGGACATGTGGCAGATGGAAACAATCCTTGCACGGCTTGACAGGGTGGATCAAAATGTTGACCGCATTGGCCGCCACCAATATGCGATCGAACAACGTCAAGATGTATTCAGTAGCCGCATTGAGGCAATACAGGGTTAGATGAACGACATAAATAGCAAGCTCAATGCTATACTTGAAAAACTAAGTGGTCATGTACTTTTCCCTAAAAATGTTTACGCTTCGAGTATTAAATAAAAGTTGTTTTTCTTAAACGCTCCATGTATGTTGCAATCGATGCTGCGGTAGACGTTATCGCCTCGTGATCCTACACCACCGTTGGCGCATGATACATCGCAGGGTGTGGATCAATCTCAGCATACTCTAGACTTCGATTTGGTGCCTCAAGGTTTACTTGCTGCGATAAACAATGATCGGTCAGGGAAATTTGAGACTTCGTTGCCCATCAATCAACCTTCTTTGGTGTTACCTCTGGAAGGGGGTCATACAATCGAGGATCGTGACATATCGACGCTGACCACAGTCACTACGCCAATTGGTATTGATTTGCATATTCATATTGACGATGATCGCGATTGGACGGTGTTAACTAATAACAGTGCAATTGATATGCATAAGCAGGAAGAATGCATGCCATATCAGATTTGGGCAACCCATGATGTCGAGGACTTGGGGCAGTTTATGGGGCCCATCAGTCGAGCAGGACGAGAAAACAAACCATCTATCGTTACGAAGAGTCCATGGGTGGATCCAGGGGCACATCGGAAAGCAACTAAGAAATGGAACCCGATGTCCAAGCCTATAGATGATGAGCTTGTTGCCTTCCGTGATTGGTATTTGACGAGCAAGCCAACAACAACAGCTGATATAGAATATGGTTAAGTCCTACGGACCTTCTTTGATGGAATTTTAGGGCCTGAAGGTTCACTTCAACCTCACGTGAGTTTCATGCCATTGTTAATCCATTATATTTATCAAAATTGGTAAAAGTGGTTAATTTAAATTCATAACGTTTTTTATGTAACTATGGACGTGCAGCACATTGACGCATGCCCGTTCCACATCAGAAAGAGGATGTATATGGCCTCAGAGGCATTTTCAGAGCGTTGTGCAATTTTTGAATTGCATGTTGTGGGTGAGTTGTGTACTGTCCACGTGATTTATGAAATTAGTATAAAAAAAAACCATCCTATAGTCCTACTAATCATATTTCCCCTCTATTTGCAGCAAGCTATGTTTATACGCCACAAAGATAAAATCGATTCACTGTTGGAGATTAAGGCTGCCAACATATTTTGTCAAGCATTCAACGGTGAATATCCTATATATGGTCGACCGTGGTGGACATGTGACTATGTAAGAACTTTTTTGTATTTTATTAATTGATACCGTTGGAAACTCATAGCTATCCCTGTGGCATGGAGTTTGTGTTAACTAACATGAAAACCAAAATTGTAGTTGCTAATGCTAGTTAACAATGGCAACAAACACTGTCTCGTTGCACACGTCGACATAACTAAGCGGCATGTACACCTGTATGATCCATCTGTGAACAATACACCATCTCATTTCCATGAGGAAAATGCCACATGCATATGCCATTTGATACCAAAAATATTGCATGTTTTTTAAATTTACAAACATCAAACGAAAATCACGGACAGTTTATATCCGTATACGATTACAAGGATGGATGACACATTTGCCCTGCAATCAGTGAGGTACGTTGAACGTGGGTTGTTATTTAAAATCGTTAATACAAATCTTCACGGTCTGTATTTCGCGTATGTTTGTTAAACTTGTTTGTGACATAATAAATATGTGGTTTTCAGGTAGTGGGGATTGCGGGATGATCGCTTTGAGATGGATTGAAAACAAATCCGATGGATTACCAGTCAATATTGTGGAAAAAAGTATTACTGCCATGAGAAAAAAATATGCGGTAGGGTTGTTCCACCGAAACTTCAAGATGTAATGTGACAATTATGCATCTATGAATCATTGTTGTATATTGTAATATAACATGGTTGTATGTTTAATTGTAATATTTAGTTAATTTTAAACAATTCTACCTATTTGTACATAATATATATATCGAGTTTTTAATTATGTACCAAAAAATAATTTTTCTTTACCATATAAATGGTGGAACTTCAAAGTCAATGGAATCGTGTCCCAAATGACTATGAATTATGTATCCAAAAATCAAATATTACCTATGAACTTAAAATCTATTAAATCAAATATATTATAAGTATGTATCGAAAAATGTAATGCTACAATTAATTATGCAACTTGCAACAAAAAAGTCAACATTCTATTCAATTTATTTTACTAACATTGACAACAAATAAGACCAAAACCAACAAATTTAACATTGTTTTTAATGAGCAATAAAGATAATAGTGATTCTAGCATTTATCTATGCCAAAATTAGTCACTTAAAATATTTTCCTAGTTGCCACCAACCATATAAAATTTATTCTACATTTTTTCTATTGAAATATTGTGATAGAGTTGAAGAATATGCGAGTACAATTATACTAAAATGAAGTATCATCAAATCATAATGAATGAGTATTATGATTCATAACGAAGTACCATAGTCCATTACTTCCATTTTGAAGTATTTTGGACCATCAAGAATCACATTGGATTATAACATAGTATTATTTCTCCATGTTAGAGTAATATTTTACCACTTTGAGTATTATCGAATATAATGAGGTACTAAACTATCCATAATATAGTAATATTATCCATATAAGAGTACTATTATCCTTATCGAGTACGACTGGCCATTATGGAAGACAATAGTCCTAATAAAGTCATGTCAGACCATAATGGAGTACTATTGCAAAGTGGACCATAATAGGGTAACCATATAACTATAATGTAGTATATATTACCAAAATAGAGTATTATGATTCATATCAAAGTAACATTGACTTTTATTTTTTACACAGTCCATAATATGTCACATTTGACCATAATGAGATAATTTAATACCATAGTGAAGTACTATTATCCATACAGAAGTTACATTGTCTTTTATTGAGTCATACTGGTCATATTTGATCATATTTATCCATTTTACAGTAACTTTAAACCATTATGAAGTAATGTTGACTTTTATTTTTCACATTGTCCTTTGATGAGTAATATTAGCCAAAATGGATCATATTTATCCATTTAATAGTACTTTTAATCTATTATAAAGTACCATTGTACATTTATTTATTTTTTAAATAAAATTTTAATATACATTTTCATAACTACCCCGCGTCATTTAGTCCGGGGACCCCACGTGAGGATGCGGGGTATTTTTTTTCCAATTAAAGTCAGTTTTTCAGATATGTGTCACGTTCTCAGCCATTGATTCCTCATACAAATGGAAAAGTCTTGCCTCGAGATTTGCAAAATCAAATATCCTTTTTCTCCAATTTTTTTCTTTCTTCCCGCCTCTTTTTTTTCTTTTCTTTCCTTCATTTTCATTGAAACCGGCAACCGGTTTCATTCTTTTATTAGTTTTTGCCCATGCCATGTGTCACTCAATGGCATGGGTCTCTTTTCTTCAACCCTTTTTGAAGGGTTTGACTCTAGAATTGTCCCAATTGGCGATGTTTCCTTTTTAAATTATGCTGGTTTTGGCAATTTGGTCTACAATTACTATTATTATTATTATTAATTTTTTTTTACATTTGACCATCTGAATTCATATATGTTTGCATTGTAATAGAATCTCCAATAGTACTTTTTATTTTAAAAAACATAATTTGTAAAATAAAAAACATCTTAAATTTTTTTTAAAGAATAAATAGTAGATTTTTTTATCAACTCAAATGTGACTATTTATAATCATTCTTCATTTTACATTTTCCAATAAACAATTATAATTCATATTTTTTCTTCATTTTTTCATCATTTCTAAACCAATATAGTATTAAAAAAATTAAAATATAAAATTAAAATTAATATATTTAATTATAATTGCACATAGGAAATTGTAGAGCAATAAATGAAGTTTTATATAGATAGTGAGTTTGACTCTCTACATTTGAAGAGTCGATGTCTACTCTTCATTTTAATTTGTTATTTTAAAAAGCCATTGAAGCTATGGAAAATAATTATAGCTCTTTAAAATAAAGAATATGAAAGTTTTAAAAAACCTATTGAAAATGCTTTAAGAGAAAAAGCTACTGCTTTTTTGAAGGTAAATGATTTTTTAACTGTTTTAGTTTTTATAAATTATTTGTAATCATCTACAGTTTAGAGAAAAACTCTTATTTTTTTGTTTTATAATATAGGAGTTTGATAATTGTTACATAGAGGAGTTTACTACTAATATCCAAAAATCACAATTGGAGCATTATTTAGATGAGCCAACGATGGGTACTGAAATTGAATTGAATGTGCTTATGTTTTGGAAAGAAAATCAATCTCGTTATCTTGAACTTTATTTCATGGCTCGTGATCTCTTGAGTATCCCTATATCCTCTGTTGTCTCAGAATATGCATTTAGCATGGGTGCACGAGTCCTAGATCAATTATTTCGTAGTGAATTAACGCCTAGCACTATTGAAGCAATAATATGTACTAGAGATTCGTTGTTTGGAGAAAAATGTAATTATTATAATTATTATTTTCTTTCTACAATAATTTACTTTAATTTGGAATTAATATATTTAATTATTGATAGTATTGCTTTCTATATTTGTTATGATAAACATTAATGATTTTTTGGTTAATGCATATAAAACTTTCAACCTCAGTACTCTAATAATGCCACTACTTAACCATAAGGTAATATAATTTTTTTTAAATTGATTTATATGATATCTATAGGGTTGTGGCTTGTGATGCTACTTATTTTATTTTGCAGATTATTTTTTATAGAGAAAATGCATTACTAGAGGTCTGCCTGCATAAAGATCTTGGCAATGTAATTTTTATTTTGTTACATTTGCTAGAATATTGTGATTTGTGATGGTATTCTGATACATTTAAGAAAACATTGTAATCATTATTTTAATACATTTGCTAGAATTTTGTGTTTGTTTATGGTATTTTGATACATTTTAAGAAATAATTAAATTATTAAATTGTATTTAGGTTTTTTAATTATTATATAAGTCATTTTCAAATAAACAAGTTTATAAAAAAAATTGTAATAAATGGGTTAATAGGTACCCAACATGTCAATAGATCAACATGAGCTATTTAAATACTCAAGATAACAGGTATGTAACATGTTAATAGGTTAATAGGTCATGACCCGTAAACGGGTCGTGTCATGTTGACCTGTTTATAAATAGGTCGTGTTAGTGTTTTAGGTATCTAACAAAATTATTAAACGTGTTGTGTTCGTGTTAGGATTTTAGACACGATTATTAAATGGGTTGACATGAGCATGATTTGTGAATACAAATTGTCACCCCTACCCTCAACTTATCCATTTTTACCCACTACTTTGTCTTTTACTTTTTGAACAAAGCTAATGTTTGAGTAATGATGGTGGATAATTGGGATGTTTTGAATAAGAAAAGGGTTTTCATGCTTTTAAATAGTGATTAGCAAGCCTTAAACTGCTGGTTCTTCATACTTATAGATGTGACGGCAACCTCCGGATGAAATTGCTAGACTTCATAATGAATATGGTTTTAGGTGTATGAAAAAGGATAAGTGATTTCTTTTAGATGATTTGATCTCTTTACAATAACAGAAGGAAAAATCAAAATTGAATCAATCTCCAATCCTGTGTGATATGCATGAAATATTTAGAAAAAAAAAGTAAAAAAAAAAAAGAGAAATTGAATTGCCGAAATCAAAGACAAAGGGTCTGATTCAAAAAAGAAAAAAGAAAAAAAGAAAAATGTATATATATATGTAAAGAAATATATTATATACATAGGACTGATGGCGAGTGCATAGTCGGGCTCAACCCAGAGTCCGAAAAGTTCGGTCAAAATTGGATTTGCATTTTATTAACTTGGTCAAAATTGAATTACAGCAAAACGGTGTGTTTGCAGACTTGGATTAAAAGGCTAGCTACGTATGGCAAGAAATAAAGATCATGTCATTCAATCTTTTATTATTTTCTTTTCCTTTTGTTTTTTAGTCAGAATCTTTCCCATTTTCCAACATTTAATTTGTCCGCAAAAGATAAATCTCAAGTGAGAAACTGTTCCGGTAGCAAGCCAGCGAGATCCGACCCAAATAGAGACCTGGCCTGCTGAACTAAACCCCAGTTCTCTCCAACGATGTCGGAGGAGCCCATCTCGAGAACTCTGGAAGAAGTTGGGATGCATATAAGAGTCTAAATGCCATACTTTTGGGCTTCTTTAGCCCTCTCGCAGATGTACAGCTGAAGCTCATGGCCTTCGGTCAACCACACTAGAGATTCGGAGCCAAAGGCTTTCCTAGGAAATCCGTTGCTGATGGAGAAAGAGCGGGTGAGGGACATCACGCAGAACCACTCGGCGTCAGTGACAACGATCCTTCTGTGCTCCGAATTCGAATGTGGACCTGACATGCAGTACTATCCTTGTGGCCCTGGAAATGGGAGATGCAGTACTGTCCATGAGGCCCTGGAAATGGTCGTCTCCCCAACCTAAAAAGAGGTTGCCATTGTTGTCCTTGGGGGTCTGCTAGAAGATGGCAAATGACCATCAATCCGGCTGGTTTTGGACTACGAATTGCAGCCTCTGTTGAAGGCTTCTTGGGGTTTCTTAGGACAGAGACACCAGAGAAGAAGATGAAGACGGCAAAATGATCAAGTCCACGACCAAGTCCTCCATTTTTTAATCCAAGTCTGCAAATGCACTGAGGGATCGAGATCTAAATACTTTTTAATCTAAGTTTGCAAACGCAACGTTTTGCTGAAATCCAATTTTGACCAAGTTAACAAAACGCAAATCTAATTTTGACCGCACTTTTCGGACTTAGGGTGGAGCGTGACTTCGCGCTCTCCAGCAGTCCTGTATATATATATATATGTCTATATGTATGTACGAATCAATCCATGTGAAGTCAAGGAAACAAAAAATTTGAAATGGAGAAATTTAATTTGGAAAAATTTGAAGAAGTAATTTTATTAAATTTTAGACTAAAAGATTTATGGATCACAAGAAGAGAGAGACATCCCAACTAGGTTGGCACAATCATATGCAAACATCTTCTATAATTTTATTTGACCACTCCTGATTTTATAGAGCTAATCAAATAATTTTAGTTTACTGAACTTATCACTTGTCAAATTTTGACTTATGAATTGAATGTCAAATAATAAATTCATAATTTTATGTTTTAAAACAATTTTTTGACCAATTGAATTTTATTTAATAGTCATTTATTTGATTTACTATTATTTTAAAAGCCCTTTTTTGATTGTTTTGTATTTTTAATTTTATTGGACTATTTAACATATTTAAAAAAAAATAGAGCAAATTACACGTAGAGTACCTGAACTATATCGGGTGTTACACTTAGGTACCCGAACTAACAATTTTGAACCACATTAGTACTTTTCATCATTTTGGTCCAATTTTCTCGTTAAAATCACGTGCAGACCACATAGGGAGCAAACTCAGGGGCAATCGACGTCTTTTTCTCTCCCTCTTCGTCCCTTTTCGACAGTCATGAGCTTTCGAAAAAAAAAAGGTAAAATTTGGTCCGCTTCCACCTCCCCTGTCGCTGCTAGGATTCAACATGTCTTCCTGGTTTTCCCAACTGTGGCTCCCTCCTCATTCTAACGTTGACGGTAGTGCCAACGGGTCTCCTCTTCCGAGCCCTAACCCTTCTCATGCTCCTGAGCCAGTCGAGTGAGCCTTCCGCTCCAGCCGGCATGAATTCTTCGCAGCCGTTGAGAGCATGGCTTGACAGGACCCGACCCACTTGGATCCTGCCTGCGTGACTTAATGTTGCCACTAAGCCACAAGCAGTCGTGAAAGTCCGCTAAACAAATTTTCAAAAGGGGTAAAAACCAACAGACCGGAAAGATTTCTCTACTGCCGAAAATTCTATTAAAATTTCGGCAGCATTTCGGCTGTTTTCTAACACTCCCCAAAAAAAAAGCAAAAGCTACAAGCCTGCAAGGAAAACCAGTCCTAAACCATATTTATTCTACCAGCACGCAATTCCACACAAATAAACCATAATTCAGTACAAAACTCAACACTTAAACAAATGTATTGTTTAAGTACGGTGTAGCTGGACTCAGTCTAAAACTGAGCTGCCTACATACCCTTTCTACAAGGGATCAAGCTACCTGTAGTTCCGATAGCATATTTATACCAAATATGCTACAGTCAAACACATTCACAAACTAAATGTACATTTCTCAGTTATCACATATACAAACACACTTAATTTTCCATCAAGGCTTTTCCAATCATTTAATAAAAACAATGTCCATAGCTTGGCGGCATGATTCCTCGCCCAAGCTAGCAATACCCTGCTTGACGGCATAATTCCTCGCCCAAGCAGCTCTCAATAAAAAAATCATTTATTCTAGGGAACCATAACATAATATATATAAATTCTACACAATAATATATAAATTCCACACATCATTTACTAACTATTTAATATCACAGAACTCGGTCACAAATATAAATATGTATATATATGTATATATATTCATACCACAATTCAACTCTCAATCATAACAATTTAATTAATTTAACAATAACCACACGTTGTGCATTAATCAATTTACACCCAATTTCCATATTTTTCCATCACAACAATTCAATTTAAAATAAACATCACAAGGTAATTTATTCATCATTTTCAGAGCAAAAATCACATAATAATAGTCAATTTTTCACAAATAATCTATATTTAGCTCAATTAAACAAAATTCAATATAATCAACAATAATATGCAATCTATATATCAAAACAAAGCTTGAGGAAAGTGCAACATATTGGACAATTCAATTTGTCCAATGGTCACCGGCGGTGGCCGGAAAATTTATCCGAACACACGGCCAAAATAGCCCTCTTGATTCTGGCCCAACCAGTGAGAATTTCATCAAATTGACGCCGGAATCGGGTTCCTAGGGTCCAGATTAGCGGAAAAAAAGCTAACCCGCTGCCGGAACTGACCAGAATCCGGCTAACAGAGGCAACAATCGCTTACCGGCATTCTCGCATTTTCCGGCGATCTGGCGGTTCCACGAGCGCTCGCCGGCCAGGTTGGGTAGAGGGAAGGACCGGCTTCAATCTCCGGGTGATGGTGCGGCCAGATTCTCGCCGAAATTTGGCGAACAGACCCGAGAACCAGCCGGCTTTCTCTCAAAGTTGCCGACGGTCTGGGCGGTCACTCGGTTGCCCACCGGTGTCGCTGAGACGAGGAGACTGCCGGCTTCAAGCTCTGGGTAATTTCCGGCCTGATCTGGCCGAAAATCGATCGTCGCCGGCGAAGGTGGCTGAAGCTTGGGTCGGGTGTGCGCAGGAACCATCGGGGAAGAAGGGGGCCAAATTCCAGAAATTTCTGGAATTAAAAACCAGGCAAGGGCAGTTTTGTAATTTTCTCCTTTAAGTCCAGCCCAGCAAAATTACCAAAGTGCCCCTCACACTATTTTAACCATAACTTCGCGGTCTTAGCTCATAATCAAGCGTGCTACTAGTCTACGAACTCGTATCGACTAGCTCTACGCAATGGTACCACAATCGAAACAAAATTAAAACCACAGAAAAAGTCAACCCTGGGCCCNAATTTTATTGGACTATTTAACATATTTAAAAAAAAAATAGAGCAAATTACACGTAGAGTACCTGAACTATATCGGGTGTTACACTTAGGTACCCGAACTAACAATTTTGAACCACATTAAAATCACGTGCAGACCACATAGGGAGCAAACTCATGGGCAATCGACGTCTTTTTCTCTCCCTCTTTGTCCCTTTTCGACAGTCATGAGCTTTCGAAAAAAAGAGGTAAAATTTGGTCCGCTTCCACCTCCCCCGTCGCTGCTGGGATTCAACATGTCTTCCTGGTTTTCCCAACTGTGGCTCCCTCCTCATTCTAACGTTGACGGTAGTGCCAACGGGTCTCCTCCTCCGAGCCCTAACCCTTCTCATGCTCCTGAGCCAGTCGAGTGAGCCTTCCGCTCCAGCCAGCATGAATTCTTCGCAGTCGTTGAGAGCATGGCTTGACAGGACCCGACCCACTTGGATCCTGCCTGTGTGACTTAATGTTGCCACTAAGCCACAAGCAGTCGTGAAAGTCCGCTAAACAAATTTTCAAAAGGGGTAAAAACCAACAGACCGGAAGGATTTCTCTACTGCCGAAAATTCTATTAAAATTTCGGCAGCATTTCGGCTGTTTTCTAACACTCCCCAAAAAAAAGCAAAAGCTACAAGCCTGCAAGGAAAACCAGTCCTAAACCATATTTATTCTACCAGCACGCAATTCCACACAAATAAACCATAATTCAGTACAAAACTCAACACTTAAACAAATGTATTGTTTAAGTACGGTGTAGCTGGACTCAGTCTAAAACTGAGCTGCCTACATACCCTTTCTACAAGGGATCAAGCTACCTGTAGTTCCGATAGCATATTTATACCAAATATGCTACAGTCAAACACATTCACAAACTAAATGTACATTTCTCAGTTATCACATATACAAACACACTTAATTTTCCATCAAGGCTTTTCCAATCATTTAATAAAAACAATGTCCATAGCTTAGTGGCATGATTCCTCGCCCAAGCTAGCAATACCCTGCTTGACGGCATAATTCCTCGCCCAAGCAGCTCTCAATAAAAAAATCATTTATTCTAGGGAACCATAACATAATATATATAAATTCTACACAATAATATATAAATTCCACACATCATTTACTAACTATTTAATATCACAGAACTCGGTCACAAATATAAATATGTATATATATTCATACCACAATTCAACTCTCAATCATAACAATTTAATTAATTTAACAATAACCACACGTTGTGCATTAATCAATTTACACCCAATTTTCATATTTTTCCATCACAACAATTCAATTTAAAATAAACATTCACAAGGTAATTTATTCATCATTTTCAGAGCAAAAATCACATAATAATAGTCAATTTTTCACAAATAATCTATATTTAGCTCAATTAAGCAAAATTCAATATAATCAACAATAATATGCAATCTATATATCAAAACAAAGCTTGAGGAAAGTGCAACATATTGGACAATTCAATTTGTCCAATGGTCACCAGTGGTGGCCGGAAAATTTATCCGAACCCACGGCCAAAATAGCCCTCTTGATTCCGGCCCAACCAGTGAGAATTTCATCAAATTGACGCCGGAATCGGGTTCCTGGGGTCCAGATTAGCGGAAAAAAAGCTAACCCGCTGCCGGAACTGACCGGAATCCGGCTAACAGAGGCAACAATCGCTTACCGGCATTCTCGCATTTTCCGGCGATCTGGCAGTTCCACGAGTCCTCGCCGGCCAGGTTGGGTAGAGGGAAGGACCGGCTTCAATCTCCGGGTGATGGTGCGGCCAGATTCTCGCCGAAATCTGGCGAACAGACCCGAGAACCAGCCGGCTTTCTCTCAAAGTTGCCGACGGTCTGGGCGGTCACTCGGTTGCCCACCGGTGTCGCTGAGACGAGGAGACTGCCGGCTTCAAGCTCCGGGTAATTTCTGGCCCGATCTGGCCAGAAATCGATCGTCGCCGGCGAAGGTGGCTGAAGCTTGGGTCGTGTGTGCGCGGGAACCATCGGGGAAGAAAGGGGCCAAATTCCAGAAATTTCTGGAATTAAAAACCAGGCAAGGGCAGTTTTGTAATTTTCACCTTTAAGTCCAGCCCAGCAAAATTACCAAAGTGCCCCTCACACTATTTTAACCATAACTTCGCGGTCTTAGCTCAGAATCAAGCGTGCTACTAGTCTACGAACTCGTATCGACTAGCTCTACGCAATGGTACCACAATCGAAACAAAATTAAAACCATAGAAAAAGTCAACCCCGGGTCCATTTACGGTCAAACTTGGTCAAATTTAGGAAATTTTTAAATTTTTCTCGGAACGGGGTGTTACATGGCTTCCGATTCCAATGGCCTCGTCCCCTGATCTATTGAAGAAAGGAAGAATAGGGTGAGAAAATGACACTCATTGCCCTTGAATTTCCTCTCCACATAGTCTGCAAGTGATTTTAACAGAGAAAATTGGATGGAAATGACGAAAAGTACTAACGTAGTTCAAAATTGTTAGTTCGGATATCTGTTTGCAACAAAAAACAATTCAAGTACTTAAGTGTAACACCCAATTTAGTTTAGGTACTCCACGTGTAATTTGCTCAAAGAAATAATAGTCTTTTAAAATTAATCGAATGTTTTAATTATTCGGCATTTAATTTGGATGTATGCCAAATTAATTTGATAGGCAATGAATTGAAAGCCAAATAATTTTAAATTTTAAAAAAAGTCTATTTGAATTTATTAGACAATTTAATTTATACAATCTTTTATTTAAAACCCAATTTTTATTTGAAAAAATCAATTTTTATTTGACTTTTGAATTTTGATCCAATAAAATAATTTAATTAGATTATTTATTTAAATTTATAGCCTATTTTTATTTGGGCTATAAATCAATTTCAATTAATTGGGCTAAGCTTTAAACTTGGTTGAGCCCAAAATAAAGCTTTGGAGTTTAATTTGATATTTTGATTTGGCTTTGGGCTCACTTTATTTGAATTTCTTTAAAATAAGAATCGGGCTTATGACTAATTGGCAGATTGAAAGGCAAATTAATAAAAAAGATCCATTCAAACTTCTGAATTTTTGTTTAACTTAAAACCCATTTAAAATCTTAATTGTGTTAAAATCCACTTGAATTTGAGTTTTCGACTTTGGTCCAGAATATTCTTGCAATCCATTTGAAACCATTTTAATATTTAGGTTTTATACTTGATTCTTCATAAGCCCAAATAAAATAAATTAGTCCCTTTTTTAATTTTTAACAAAAATTAAATCAGAAAATAAAATTCAATTATAAAATCAATTACAATAGAATAAAAACTCTATTTCAATTTTAACTTAAGGATGAAACCAAATGTTAAAAGCTTTAAAATATATTTTGTTACCCATAACAGAATTCTTTTCTCTCTTGCCGGTAGTAAAGTACTTGAATTTCTTATTATTTTTTTCTTTATCCGACATTAAAGAAGATAAATTCATATACATACATATAAACTTTGATTTGATATCGGGTTTTATATATACATATATAATATTTTGATTTGACATATATATATTCATATTTCTATTTTTTTTCTTTTTGACCTTTGTCTTTGATATCACCATTCAATTTTTTTTTTTACTTTTTTTTTCTAAATATTTTATGCATATCGCTGATTCAATTTTGATTTTTCCTTCTGTTATTGTAATTTCCAACTTAGAAAATTTGGCATTTTATATCAAGTCTATGTAATTCACCAATTTTATTTTGTTTTTTTTTTTTTTTTTTCTACAGGTTACAGCAAAGGTTGATTTTTTTGAAAGACACATAGTCAGTACAAGAAAGCATATAATTTTTAAATTTTATTATTATTTTTTTTAATTTCTATCACTTTCAGAAATAGATCTGAACTATAATAATTATGAAATTTCCATTAAATTTTAAAAACTAAAAATAACAATAATAAAAATTATCTACTTCCTTGTTCGGACTATGTGCCTTTCCAAAAAATTAACATTAGTTACAAACAATCGTGCTTTAACATTTGGGCTTTCTTGCATTAACAAAAAATAAATAAATAAAAGGAAAGAGGATAAAACCAAAAAAAAAAGATAAAAAAAAACAAATATGGATATTTAATAACAACATGTTTGCATATGATTGAGACTTTGAAGGGTGCCAACCTAGTTGGCATGTCTCTTTGTTCTTGTGATGCATAAATCTTTTAGTCAAAAATTTAATAAAATTACTTCTACAAAATTTTCAAATTAAGTAACCCAAGCAAAGAATTTTGTGGTTATGAAATCATTCAAATTTCAAATTCTCAAAGCCAATATTTTTTAAGAACTATGGTTGACTTGATTCCACAAAGGATACGTAGACAGCCTAGTCCAACGCTAGGTGCAGTTAAAATTCTAAATAAATTATTCAAATTTTCAAAGTTTTAAATCAAATTCAAATCATTTGGATTTCCTAAATAAATACCAAACAATCTTTTTCAAGAACTACAAGTGGCTTGATCCCTTTAAAAGGGGTATGTAGGCAGCTCAAGACTTCAAACTGAGTGCAGCTGCAAAATATTTTCAAAAATTATTTTCTCATAATATAATTGGAATCAAAGGGTAGTCTTTTGTATTAAAAAATTGTAATTAAAAGTTATACAACCTTGAATGGGTCGAACCATATTTTAATAAACTCTTATACCCCCTAAAAGGATATAGTGAGACATTGTTTATGAATGTTAATTTTCTCAGCTGATTTGAGAAGTTTTCTAGAAGGACAAAAGGGAAAGTGACATCTTTATGAAAATAAGAGAAAGCGATGGAAACTTGTAAAAATGGTTTTCCCATAAAATATTATACATATATATAATCAGATTTTCAAAATGTGTAAAAAAATATATATGTATGTATATATGTGACTTTTTTATATTTATAAATATGTAAATATAATTTTTCATTTACCAAAATTCATACTCACATTTATAAACATACTCATACTTGATATGAGATATTCATGTAAAGAAGTTGACACACACACACACACATAATAGAGTTCTAAACCATACAAAGAGGAAATTTAGGCTTCTATAATGATGAACCAATTTTGGCTGGTCATAAGTAAGTGGACCAAGCATTAATGAATGAGCTACAAATATTTGGCTCAACAATGATTCTTAAAGGTTGGGTCATATCTAAAATAAATTGGGCTTTAGAAAATAATATTACCTAATAGTTTAATTTAGTATATTTTATCTTTTTGACAAAATATACCAAATTAAACAAATGTTGCAGAATCAGTGCCAACCAAGCTAAACTCCAACCATAAGCTTCATAGGTAGCTTGGGACTACCCTTTGCATAAAAATATTGTAAGAAATGAATTGGGCCTTATTAGACCTATTGCAAAGTAAAAATATATTAAGTATCAACATAATATAACTCAAAAATATTATATAGGTTCTTAAATTTTTTAAAATGTTAGAAGTACATTTTTGAAATATTACAAACAAAATATATATAATTATATATATATATGTATACACACACATACACCAATGGGGACAAGATCTTGCAGGCTACAGGTATTGGAACTAGTTAGATTAAAAGAAAACTACTCACACATTATTCTGAACATAAGCTTCAAATATTATTAATATAAAACTTACAACATACAGAGATACAGCTCCACAAATGTGAAGCATTTTTGAGAGATTTTTCTTCCAAGAAAAGAAAGGACAATTAAAAGAAAGGAAGAAAGAAGTAGCAAGACTATTATTGGGAAGTGAATGCAAGTGTTACTTTTTCTTTCCAGTCCTCCTTTGCCTTTTATAGGCAAAACTTTGAGGAGTTTGTTGGTATTACTTTTGTATTGAAGGATAGTTATGTCTTTTGTCTTCCACTTGTACTTTGATGGATCGGATTTGAATGTAGTCCTGAATTTTGGGACAAGACTAAAGTGAAACCCCTACTGAGACCAACTGGTAAGCATAGCAGCTGGTTAAACCTTTTGAAAAGAAAATTGAAAAAGTAAATTCTCAATTTTACCCTTGATTCTTCTGCCTAATCTTTTCCTCTGTCCTAATTTGAAATTTTAATTTCTTCCTTAACCCCCAATTCTCTCTGATTCAACCCAAATCACTCTCTCATCTCTCAATCCTTTCCATCTCTCACTCACTCAACCTATCAAAATCTCAATCTTTACTCAATCCTCTTGTCTCTCACGGAGATCGACCAACAGCTTCCATTCTCTCAAGGAAATCGACCAGCCACCTGCCACCGAGACGATAAAAACATACTAGCTACGTACACGAGGTGGGTTTTTCTTTCTCTCCATTCTCTCCTTTGAAATTATGGGATTGTGCTAATTTAAGAAAGTTTAGAATTTTTTTTTTGAAAAATCGAATTGTTTCTAATTTTCTTACATAAATTTTATTTTGCTGCTAATTACGAAGCCGGGCTATGTAAAATACAAAAGTATAATTTGAATTAGTAGGAGAAGGTTTGTTGACCCTTTCAAAAAAAAGGTTTCAAACATTAGAGAAAAATCTTATTGGTTTCAAATGTTCGTTTACCCTGTAGATTTCATAAATTTTAAGTTTTAAAAATTTCTGGAATGATTTTCAATTAGTTCATGGTTTTGATTTTGGAATTGATGATAATTTAAAATGATAACATAATTTTTTTGTTTTGTTCTGTGATTTAATTTTGGTGAATTTTGATACAAACTGTAATTAAGTTATTGTTTTGATAATGTAAACCATGTTATATTTGCTTGATGTACATAGTTAGGTGTACATCTTGATAACTTATGTTTTTGGGACTTTGATGACATTAACCTTTCTTTTAGGCTTTACTCTGTGGTAGTTTGTAGATATCTAGAGTTTCATATGTAATGCAGGCTAAGAGTTTTTTTTATATATGATTAAGATAGGATCATATGTTTAATAGTTTGATACTTCCTTTCTCTTTAATTAAGATAGATATCTAAATCTTTTTTTCCTTTATTTTTAAGTGTTTTTGTTTACTGATATGGCCGACCCAATTGGGTCATAAGGCATATGAACGTTGTTATTCTCAATGATTTTTGAACTTACTAATGTATGGTTTAGAGAGATCGGTTTAGGTCTCCACTTTGCGTCCGAACTTACTAAGTGATTTAACCTTTTCATGTACATTTTCCAGTTTAATTGTAAAAGTTGAATATATATATGTATATATTTATATATATTATGTTCCCTAGCATATTATTAATAGGGATAGTTGCATATTTTTGAAATACATAGGTCTATAGTTCTCTCTCTATCTATGTCTAATATCAATGTGTACACACATATATGTATTTATATATTATTTTTCATTTCCGTTAGTTTGGTACAACATAGAAACATTATTATATATATTGTTCATGTTTTGTATTTCATTTTTCTCTAATCTTTTCATGTTTATATATATATATATATTAAAATATGTCAAGTTTTGGTTTCTTTAGTTAGTATATATATATATAGATATATATATATATATGACATTGATAGGATGCAATTTATATATATTTTATATACTTTAATACTTGATTTGCGCATGTTTTATTCACTTAAAATGGATTAATTTATATTTTTTTATGTTTTAGGTGGATTTGAGCTTAAAGGGATGAAAAATGAAGAAGCGGTGGCAAAGCCGTAATTAACAGGACGTTGGCAGCAAGGCAGTGCAGCCCAGGTGCAGTGCCCAGGCGCGTGGCCAGGCGCCTGGATGGGCGCGAAGTTGGTCCGTTTAGGCACGTTTTTGTGTGTTTTGTAGCCCTAGGTTTTTAGTTTAAATAGGTTTAAGTTATCTTGTAATAGGGTAGCCGTTTTTAGAGCAAAAAACAACAAAAAGAAAGAGTTTTCTAACAATTATGAGTAGCTAAATCTCTCTCTTGGGAAAGAGTATTGTTCATTGCTAAAGTATAAGGTGTGAGACATTGTTTATAAGTTTTAATTCAATTATAATCATTCAATTTGTGTTCTTCCAATTT
Source organism: Ochetophila trinervis (assembly GCA_003254975.1). Classification (NCBI taxonomy): domain Eukaryota; kingdom Viridiplantae; phylum Streptophyta; class Magnoliopsida; order Rosales; family Rhamnaceae; genus Ochetophila; species Ochetophila trinervis. The sequence goes on from QANX01006826.1 coordinate 133,327, forward strand.
ATTTGTTTATTATTCAATTCTCTTTTATTATAATTTGGATCCGTTATAATTATTTGTGGATTGGGTATTTGCTAATTAGGAATTCAATCGTATTGAATGCTCTATGTTAAGTAGCACTTTGATTTTAATAATTGCATGCTAATCTTTTGTTAATTTTTTAGGAGAATGCATAATAGATTAAAGTTTTACAACGTTTGTAGGACTTGTTTATTGTTGGTTGCTATTGTTCTTAATGCTGTTTTGATTCAATTTAGATCACGTTGGTTTAGATATTTCAGAATTAGGATTAATTTACGATCGTATCTGAATTAAATAATTGTGAGAGTTAGAATAAAATTGGCCGTGCTATTTTATTCAATCCAACATTGAATGATTATTTTTGGATATATTTTTGTCTATGATCACCTGTTCTTTAGTAATTGAAGATACTCTGACCCAAGGTTTTCCCCAATTGTTATTTTCAATATTTATTAATTTGTTTGCTTTAATAATTGAACTTTCCAACATAAAATTCCCCTTTTGTCTTTTTAATTTTGCTTTAATTGGAATAGAAATAGTTTGATCATCAGTCTCTGTGGAATCGACCCAAACTTGCTGCTACTACGGTAGTGTTTAAATTCAGTAATTAATTTTGGTGTTTACGACACGCATCAGACATCTTATATATAACAAATTGTCAGTTTTTATTTTTTATTTTGGCTTCATCATTACATGCAGTAGCATGTATAATATGTTAAGGTTTTTTGTTTCTTCTGTTTTATTTTGTTATTTTGTTTTTTGTAATATAGTTATATAATATTTATTATATTGTTATATAATTTAATTGTTTATTGTTATGGTAGCATTGTTCATGTTTTTTTGTAGTATATGTATATTATTATTGTTTTATATAAAATCATGTTCACTAATGTTAATTTATGTTTATACATATTTATATGGTCATATATTTGTTTAGCATATCATATACATTGCGTTATATAGTTTAAATATATATATATATGTATCTAAAGCACCACTATGGTGCCAGATTGGGTTTCCTTAAGGAACCCGATCTCACATTAACGCACCCTGGTCAAACCATCTACGTTAATGCACCTCGGTCAAAGCAAGAGGAAGGTCAAAATTAATTTTGACTCTTTGCACCGCCAAAAACGCACCGTTTTCCCTTAAAGATGTTTGAAAGTGGGGGGAAACTCTTCCCTCTCTGCACCCGATTGTTTGACCAAAAATGCTCCGCCGATTATCTCAAAAGCTGCCTTACTTCGCAGACCACAAAGACTAGTCGGTGTTACTCTGCGCTGAGTCCGGCTCGGCATTCCTGTTCAAAGAAAAATCGGCAGTGAAGTAAGAAGCTGTCGGCGGTGCCGAAGTTTCCTCTGCACGGCGGATGTGGCCTTTTAAGTGATGAAAAAACAAAATCATTCCTTTGGTTGTTCAGTAAGTTGTTAGATTCTACGTTAAGAGGTGCTCCTCAAGTTATTATCACTAATCAAGATCCTACAATGACGAAGGCAATAGCTCAAGTTCTCCTATTAGCTGTTCATCGGTATTGAATATGGCACATTTTGAACAAATTTTCGGTTAAACATGACTCGGTAGTGTGTCAAGATAATTATCAACATTTCAAGAGTGTTATATTTAAATTTGAGACGTCTGAAGAATTTGACCAATGTTGGATGGAGTTGATATATAACCTTCAATTGGAAAAAAATGCATGGTTAGGTGAAATATTTGAGATTCATGCAAAATGGATTCTGGCATATGTCAATATATATTTCAGTGCCGGAATGAGTAGTAGTTAGAGAGTCAAAAGTTGTCATTCTTTTTCAAGAAATCCATTTCAAGGAGGAATTCCTTGATGGGTTTCATAAATCGTTTTAATAGAGTTCTTAAACATCAGCGACATGAGGAATTAGTTGCGGATCATGCCGATGTGAATGAGAGACAAAAACTGAAATCTTTGTGGGCTATGGAGAAACAAATGGTGGAAGTATACACAAAGAGAAATTTTATTATCTTCCAAAAAGAGATGTTTGAAAGTACCACTTACACTATAAATGCCACATTTGAGGATGATGACATTATTCTTTATAGTGTACAGAGACCTGATGAGAACTTTTCAACAAGATGTAGACAAGTTTGTTTTAATAAACAATCAAATGATGTTTCTAGTACATGCAGACATTTTGAGTTCAAAGGAATACCATGTAGGCATATGTTGATATTTTGAGACAGATCATACATCTACCTAGTCAGTACATCTTGATGAGATGGACAAAAGATGCGAAAAGTTTACTGTAGGATAAGTATGGTCAAGAAATGGATGATCCACATGAAATGGATTTGATGACACGCCATGCAAACCTATCCCATTTTTCTTCTCTTGTAATTGATGATGCATCGCTCACTGGTGAAGGCTCTTATTTGTACATGAATGAGATGAAAGTGTTACATGGAAAAATTAAAGAGATTAATGGAAAATATGTCACCACACAATCAAATAACAAAAGTTCAAAACAGCCCACGAGTATAAGCAATCTGGCACATGTTAGAGCAAAAGGATGTGGAAGAAGGATTAAATCTGGTAAAGAGATTGCAATTTCACAAAAGAGACTTTGTCGAGGATGCGGGCTTCGGGGGCAAGCACATGATAAAAGAAATTGTCCTAAATTGGGTGAAAGGAAGGTTCAAAATAGTTTTTTGTTATAAATATAATTCATATATTTTCTTGTTATTAATATGTAGAAAAATGTTTTGGTGAATTTGTCCTAAATTGAGCATTTGGTGAATTTCTTGTAGATCAACAATGGATGACAACAGTATCAATTTAGAACCATTGTCTGAAGATGAAATGGCATCTCAAGCTGGTAGTGCAATATGTAAGTATCCATGAATTTTAAAGATTAATGAGGAATTTTTTATTTTTAAGTTTGATTTTCATTCATTATTAAGTTTGATTTTTTTCAAGATTAATGATGACATTATATACTATAATTGACTTTTTCAGGATTGGAATTTTTCAAGTGAAGATTGGAATTTTTTAAGTGAAGAGTGACTTTATTTATTATGTGTGTTTTTTCTGTTGGACTGAAAATACTATTTGGTTTAACTATTTTTGTAATGGATTTGTGGTTCAAGATTAATGTTTGGTTGCTTATAAATGAAATTAGAATAAATTCGGGTATGCAAAGAAGCAAACAAAATGCATTTTCATGTTATATTCTTGCTTTGGCAAAAAATGCAGTTTCATGTTCTATTCTTGCTTTGGCAAAAAATACACTAGTTGCTAGGGGGGTTGGGAACAAATATCATAGCCAAATTTATTTAATTTAATTTTTTTTTAGTTGTGGACTCAATTTTTTTTTTATTAGGACAAATTTAAAAATTTAAGCAGAATTATTTAATCTTTTGGAAACTAGTATATCATACACCATTATGTAGACATAAGATAAATTGATAGGCTTAATACTTTGAACAATGCATATTTTTTCATTCAGCCCAAGCAGAGCCTGCCAGGCACCTCCCCAGGTGCCTCAACAGGTTCCTGGTTAAATTTTTATTTTATTTTTTATTTTTTATTATTTATTATTTATACTATTTATTATTTTTATTTTTTTATGCAGCCCAGCAGGCAGAGCTTGCCAGGCACTTTCTCAGGCACCTGGTCAATAACGAAATTTGTTTTTCAAAATTTATTTAAAAAAAATAACCCTCCAGTAGCTACTTTCAATTAATAAATAATGAATAACAAGAGTCTTGTTTTGTATGTTCTACAAGTGCATAAAAAAGTTAAAACAAATGCTACAAACTAGAATATCTTGCTAAAATATAAAATAACTCCTAAAACTATCACAAGCAAACATATGTAATAAACTGTGTTAACTCTTTGCTTGTCTTCTTGTTGCTTTTCAATCAAAATCTTAAGTATAGCATTCACATTGGACTTCAACTCTCGAACATTGCAATTTAATTCCCAGTTTGAGCTTATATTTTGTATTTCTTCATCCCAAACAAAATTTCCACAATACGCACCATCCTGTAAACATAATACATAAAGAATAAATCATTCAAAATAGCTTTTATGTAATACAGTTGAGCTTTTTGCAAACAAACCTTCATATTATAACATTTCCAATATTTTCTGTTAGGATTTTTTTCTGAACAGATATCTTCGGCTTCATATAACCACCACATACACATTTATGCTGAACATAAATTTCATTTGTATTTGATGATGACATTGAACCTAAAAACCAATTACAGAAGAAATCAGTTTTAATTAATCATATGTGTTTGATAGCTGCTCTTGCACTTAAAGAATATAAATATCATTGCAGATGAAATGTTATAGGGAAATTCCATCCTAAAAGCACATATATGATGCAAGATCTGATGCCATCTATTTTGAGAGAGACAAATATCATATCTAATGGAGCTTGAAATATCTGTTATTTGGATTAATGATTTTCAAACATATTTTGTCGTAAAGAAGTTAGGAGCTGAGACAGCTGCAACCTGATTTTTATACATACTTTCCTCTTGTATTATTGATCTCTGAGCAACAAACTTAAAAACAAAAAAGGTTTTTGTTTATACATTTTCATATACACGTAAAGAGGTTTATGAATTGATTAATAAGTTCACATTGACTAGTACAGAGGTACATTGCAGAAACAATCCAACGGAAAACAATAACATGAGACTGTTTTGTTAAGCCTGACCAATAACCACTCACTAGGCTCAAGTAAGATCAAGTTCATTAAAATATAAAGACAAGTATTTCAAGAATAATGTGGATTAAAATATAAACGTCCAAAGATTCTAGAGATAAAGAACAACTATCTTTCAAAGACAAGAAGAAAGGAAGTTCCCAAGCAGGGTAACCTATATCATAATGAATATATTAACACCAAGCAAGTAACCTATATCAGAAAGTAAACATTCTTTGTAAGAATAACATCTTCTATACTACTTGTATATGGACTTCAAATTGCGCCTATAACTAGCATAACAGATGGTTTCTTCAAGAGAAACTAGAAATTTCAGTCTTTGAAATATATCTCTTTCCCAAAGTTTTTCTATATTTGAACTGAAATATATCTCATTCAACAATTGCATCACTAAACCTCAATCAAAATATTAAAACATCCCCTTCAGATGAACAAAACTTCCAATCAATAAAGCAGTAAACAATTCCCAATTCGCCAGAAAAGAAATACAGGTCATTGAAGTACTTTTAGATTAATTTTCAACTAATTACATTCCTTTGCACCTTTAAAAACCCATTTAAAAAAAGAAGAAGAAAAAAACAATATTTTTTTTCTCCACAACATTAAAATATTTCAAGAAAAAATAAGTTTTAAGGCTGTTGACCAAAAATAATCTATACAACCAAATTCAAACAACCCAATAATCTATACACCCAAAAATAATTACTCTGACCAAGCAAAGATTGCCATATAATAAAAGTTCCCAAACATCAATAATAGCAAATTCATCCTAATTGAAGTTGAAAGGAGGATAGACGCAAAAGTGATGTGTTCACTGTTCAGTTCAAGCTAAAAAAGATTGCCATATGATAAAATAATGAAAAATCTATACAACCAAAAAGCATGAAAAAATTACCGTAAACATCAGACCAGATTAGAATGATGGGAAGCAAAGAGAAAGCATAGCCAGTGACATAAGTATGAAAGCATTTCAAAATGGGGGGTGGGGGGAACCGGCAAATTGGGAGAAACAAAACCCTAAGTCCTAAATTTCAAAAGTTTGGAAATACCTAAATTTCAAAAGTTTTCAAATATTTAAATTTCAAAAGTTTTCAAATATTTAAATTTCAAAAGTTTGGAAATACCTTCTGTAATATCACCACTGACTGGTGCAGAGATGCAGCCCTTCGGTGTAGAGGAACCTAGCCAAGGCATATGGAAGCCCGCGGTGCAGAGGAAACTTTGGTGTTGCCTTTGTCGCCGCCGATGGCTTCTCACTTCGCCGCCGAGTCTAGTTTGAACGGGAATGCCGAGCCGGACTAAGCCTAGAGCAAGGCCGACTTGCGGCTGCTGCGAAGCTGGCTGGTCGGAATCACCTCTGGTTTTTCTGGACAAGAGGGGGTATGCAAGAATGTGAGACCAGTCGGGTGCGGAGAGGCAAGTTTAAATATTTTCAAAAGCGCACCGTTTTTCCCATCCTTTCCCCCGCAAATTAATTTTGACTTAATTCAAAATGTTTGACCGAATTCAAAATGTGGGTCCTTCATTAAATGCATCTGGCACAACATCCTTTCTCTCAGTTGAAACGGTGCGTTTGCTTTGGTGCCTTTCCCCCGTTTTCTTCCTTCCATGTGCGTTAGTAAAAATCATGAATTCGGTTTCCTTAAAGGAACCCAATCTGGCACCATAGTGGTGTTGTATGTATCTATATGTATGACTAAATATATATTATTTAATATTTTGTTTCTCTATATTTTATGCTTATATATTTTATGTTATTGTTTTATAAATTTGCTTTATGCCTATAATTATTATTATTTTTGTGTTCAAAATTAAAGTTATATTTGTAATTGTTTTGGCATATAGTGCAGTTGTGGTTTATATATCCACTTTATTCATGCTTAATTATTTTCTTTTCATTTTGTTATTTGAGTTATTCACAATTTTTTTTTTTAGTTTAGTTTAGTTTTAGTTTTTGATTTTTTTAATCTTATATATTCTTTTTGCTCAATATTCTATTATGTGTCTTTTGTTTTGTTTTTGTTTTTTGTTTCTTTTATGCTTTTTAAAATTTTAAAACATGTATCATTATTCACAAACCTTTTATATGATTTCTACTAATTATGTCAAAATTTCACATTTATCTTTGATATTCTTAATGTTTTAGTTATGTCATTATTCTATTATAATTTTACATTTTTTTGATAAACGTTTTATATTTCTTTTCTGTTTTATACCAAAATTTGTTTAATTGTTTTAGTTTAATACAATTTTAAATTCTTTATGTTTTATATTCATTATTTGGTTTACCATATTATGTTCTCTCCATTTTTACTTTTGAAAACTTATGCATTAATATGATTCTAAATTGTTTATTTGGACCAAACAATTTGGAATTTTCTATATCTTTGATAAGTTTATATTTCTTTTGTAAAGACATATTAATTTTCTTAATTCAATTATATTTTTAGCTATGGAAATTCTCACCAAGCTTGAATTTACTGCCTTTGACATTTCTGAAAAGAATTATCTATCTGGATTCTCGATGGAGAAATCCATCTGAATGCTATGCACTTTGGGCATACAATAAAAGAAGGAAATATAGCATCCATGCAAGAGCGTGCAAAATCTATGATATTCTTACGTCATCATATCCACGAGAGATTGAAATCAAAATACCTTAACATGAGAATTCTCTTCATATGTGAAAAATTTTAAATCAAAGGTATGATCGCCAAAAAATTATAATTTTGCCAAAAGCTGGATATGACTGGATGCACTTGCGTTTGAAAGATTATAAGACTGTTGGAGACTATAATTCAAAACTGTTTAAAATTAGTTCTCAGTTACAATTATGTGGTGAAAATGTAACAGAAAAAGACATGTTAGAGAAGACATTCTCTACTTTTCATGCCTCAAATGTGCTCATACAGCAGCAATATCAAAAGCGTAGATTCAAGAAATATTCTAAACTGATTTCTTGTATTCTTGTTGCTAAACAAAATAATGATATTTTTATGAAAAATCACCAAGCTCGTCTAACTGGCTCAGTAGCATTCTCTTAAGTGAATGTTGCATCTTTTAATAGTCGCTGAGGGCGCCAGAATAACAGTGGACGTGGGAATGGTCTTGGCCATGGACGTGGGCATGGTTGTGGATATGGTCATTTTAAACGACATGGTTATCCTATGAATAAGTATGAGAATAGAAAAGCAACATCAGACCACTAGAAGTGGAAGAATAGTGAAACATGGAAAAAAGTTCAATATAGAAAAGAACAAGATGTTTGCTATAGCTGTGGAGTGAAAGGTCGTTAGTGTCGTACTTGTCGTAAACCTAAACAATTAGATGACCTTTATCAAGCCTCGATTAAGGCAAAAGGGAAGGAACCAAAAATGAATTTTGTTGATCACTAAGAACCATAGATGAATTATGCTTATGTTGGTCAATTGAACATGGCTAATATGGAGATGAATTTTGCTAATGATGAGAATTTCATTATCTGAAAAATGTGAATGTTATGAATTATTATGATAATCCAAATGAAAACAATTGATCTTAAGGATTGAGATGAAAAAATAATTATAAGATTTTTTGTAACTTTCTTATTACTTGTGATGTTTTATGCATTACTTAATGAATAATATCTTAATTTTCTTTGCACTAATGTTTAAACTTTATACTTATTATTGTTTTCATTTTATATGAAGTAAAATGGCTTCTATTGATGGCAAAATTATTTCAAAAAGGGATGATGAAAATATATGCCTTGTAGATAGTGCAACAACCCACAAGATCCTTCAAGATAAAATCTATTTTTCTCATTTAACATTAGCTAAAGCTAATATTAGTACTATTCCGGGTACTGCGAATTTGATTGAAGGCTCCTAAATAGCTAACATTATGTTGAAAAATGGAACAAAATTTTGCATTAATGATGCCTTATATTCCTCTAAGTCTAAAATAAATTTATTAAGTTTTCGAGATATACATAGAAATGGGTATCGTATTAAGACTATGAATAAATTTGATGAAGAATATTTTTGTATAACATCTATAGTCTCATGCAAAAAATAAATTTTAAAAAAAACTTTTTGCATTGGCATCTGGTTATGGTATACTTTTATAAGTACAATTGAGGCATATGCTATCATGAAGAAGAAGTTCAATAATCCCAAAGTTTTAATACTTTGACATGACCGATTAAGAAATTCTGGAACAATAATGATGCACCAAATCATAGAGAATTCAAATGGGTATCCACTAAAGAATCAAAAGATTTTGTTGCCTAATTATTACCCATTTGTTGCATGTTCCATAGGGAAGTAAATTACTAGACCATATTTCACAAAAGTGGTTGTTGAATCTCCTACAATTTTACAAAGAATCTATGGAGATCTTTGTGGACCTATTCATCCTTCATGTGGACATTTCAATATTTTATGGTATTAATTGATGCATAAGTCGTCAATCACATGTAAGTTTGCTATCTACTTGTAATCTAGCATTTTCTAAATTGTTGGCTCAACTAATTAGATTACGAGCATATTTTACAGATTATCCAATTAAGACTATTCGTCTTGATAATACTAGTGAATTTACATCCCAAGCTTTTAATGATTATTGCATGTCAATTAGGATAAAAGTTCAGCATCCTGTGGCCCACGTAATTAGAATGGTATGGTTGAATCCTTTATGAAGAAATTGCAAATGATTGCTCAATCACTAATAATACAAACAAAATTACCAATTTCAGTCTGGGAACACACAATATTACACACTGCATCTTTGATTTGCATTAGACCTACAACTTATCAACAATATTCTCCAATGCAAGTTGTTTTTGGTCATGAACCAAATATTTCTCATTTGCAAATTTTTGGTTGTGCTGTATATGTGCCAATAGCACCTCCAAAACGAACAAAAATGGGAGCTCAAAGACACAAACAGATTAGATCAAAGACATTGTATCTTCTGCATTGAAAGTAAAGGATGTGAATGTTATGAGACAAATTTAGTTACATTCCATTTACCGATCACACTGTTCCTAACCATGCCGAATGAAGCCTTGCACCCTTCTCTAGATATTGCCTTTGCTTCACATTGTCTATTACTGTTATCCAACCACATTGAACTTGTGCAGCCTTGCTTAACACATACCCATATAGGTTTTCTAATTTCACCATTGGTATATTTCTTGATATGAAATTTAGGCAGACCAAATCCAATTATTTCGAGTATGTTTTATAGAAGTTGGATGCTTTGACAAGAGTATCAAACTCCTCACCAATCATATTGTCGGGAGTCAACGAGATTATACATTTTTCCATTTTTAAACTCTTGATTCGCTTCCCCTGTATTAGTGTGACATGGAAATGAATTGCTTTGGGAGTCAGCCGTAACCTAAGAAAAAGATGTAAGCATACATTAAACTCAATTAAATATATTGAATTGTTGCTGCTATATATGATTAAAATTCATTGATGAATAATAAGGCTAAAATTGAACATTATTGAACAAAATTGTCCAAATCCAATTAAACATATTTGAACATAATATCTGAAAATTGTATTAGTTTATTATTGCAGTGCCCGAGCAAGATAAACTTACCAATGTATAATATGCCTAAAATTAAAAAGAAAAACGAAATGCTACAATATAGCCCAAAATGTTTCTTACCCGCCCAATTCTCAATTCAAAAATTTTGGTGCACCAATTTTGATATTCAAAATTTGAATGACCCAAATTTAAAATCAATGATAACCATATCTTTTTTGAAATGAATCTCCAAATGCCATGTGTCAACCTTATCATGTGAAGTATCTAGATATATTTTCCTTTATATATATATATATATATATATATATATATATATATATATCTCTATTAAGTCTTCTTCATTCGTTCTATACCCCAAGCTCACGAGTCCAACTTCTTACTCTCTCCGTTAAGACCCAACCAAATGATAACCAAAAATCGGCAAATACCGAATGTATTTTGCTTTCACTAGTTTGTTCCACCTCTGTAAATTTCTTAGAACTCACCTCTGTGGTATATATTTGTAAGGAGAGTTATATCTATTTAAATTACCCTAATCTTCTATCTCTTGTATGTTATTCATTGAAAAAAATAATTGCAGTATATTCGCCCCTAATTTATCCTATGAGTCAGAGGTGTAGGGAGTTTGGTCAATATTAAACATGGGGTTTGCGTAACTTTATTTCTGAAATGTTTCATACAAAATTACATAAACTGGTAATTTTTTTTAAAAAATAAAAATTTAATTATCGGCTTGAATTTTTTTTCCCTATATGTGGTTATGTCTTGCTAATTTTGAACATTTTCAAATAATATCATGGGGTTTTATATAAGATATTCTGCAAAAAGAAAAATGAAAAAAAAAACATATTCCAAAAAAGGAACATAATTTATTGCTATTTGGTACATGTGTTAACTGATGTTGCTTCTAATAGCATATATGTCCACGTTTTTTTGGTATGATATTGTACATGTGATTCAGTTGCTGAAAATGTGTTAGCCAAAGTTTCTAACTTTTTATTTCTCGCTTGAACATCCCGAGGTTTCTAACTCTTTATTCCTTGTTTGAACATTTGCGATGCAGTTAGAATGTGATATTACTTGTTAGAAAATGTCAACTGGGCTAAAAAAGTCTAATTATTACTTCCCTTTACGAGGACATTTACGCAATGAGTGTGGTTGGTGCAATTAGATACAACAACTAAGGTGAACTAAAATTGAATATTCATTAATTGTTGGGATATATTGTTTTTCCTAATTCACGTGGAATAATGCCTAATTCATATTGAATCCATAAGGTGTACTTTTTCACTTATTATATAGATAATATGGCCAAAATAAGTGTATTCACAAATGACACCCTCTTAATGTTTTTTTTTTTTTTTTGCTTCTTCTTCAGTTTATTAACATATGTTATTTAATTTGTATATGTATATGTACATGACAATGGAGATGGTTTGTGAAAGAGTGTTTGTTGTTTTTAGAGGCCGGAAACAAGGAATATATCACTCATGATCTCAATGTCATGAATAAGGTAATGGATCAAAAGGGAACATATACAAGTCTTATTCGTCATTACAAGAAGCTAAGAGGGAGTACTTCCAATACATTCAACAATGCGATATGCAAAATGATATTGCTTCAAAAATATGCCTTAAAGCGAATAATTTGACCGACCCATCTTATAATGTATGGATGATTTTTGGTATTTATTGCACCATTCGAGTACTTATAATTGGTATAATGTGCAACAATGGATGATGTGTGTTAGAGACAAAAACATTACGTAATAGCAATCCCAAATTCTACCTTGGTTGAAACATAGTTGTCTAGAAAAGTTTAATTGATTTGGGCTCATACTAGCAATGTAATGCATTGAGAAAGATGACATAGGTTGCGAGTATGCGCCAAATCTATTTTCTGATGAATTTTTAAACTTATCTAGAAAACTATGTTTCAAGCAAGTTAGGCATTGTAGGCTGGAGTAAATACTATCTCACATTATTATCATATGTCTTCAATATTTTAACAATTAGAATGCCACTAAAATGTGTTGGCTTGTGCCTTAGAAGCTATGCACTATGTATTTTGAGTTTTATTTGAATGAATTCACACTAATAGATTGTGTTTGTAATCTGTTGTATTTTTTTTTTTATTTGATAGTGATTAAACTTTTCCCATTAATCTTTCTTTAGTGCATTCTTATTGGAAACACAATCTATTAGTAGTTTTTAAATAGACACAATTAGGGTAACTTTTCCATTAAATTGAAGCTTTCTCTCAGTAAGTCTAACATAGCTTTTACCTAATAAAATATGGAACTTAATTATTTATGACACTTGAACACTCTAAAGTGGAAGTGGAAGATACCTGCAAACATATCCAACATTGTGCTTAATCATGACTTGGCTTTGTAAAACTGTCAAAGAAGGGATGAAATTAGACAAGTTAATTAACTTTATTTATTTATGAAGTCATTGATGTCCATTCTCTAAATCATAAATGTTTATTCTTACACATGTTGCATAATTTACTTTTACTTCACACTATTGTAAATTTCTTATGAATTTAGTAAATAAATTTCTAATAAATTTATTCATGCTACATAGATATTGTTTGTCATGCATAATCAAAGTTGGTGGGAAATTTTTTTCGTCCATCTTCCATAATATTATTTTTTATTTGTAATAAATTCAGTTAATTAAATTCTAATAAATTTATTCATATTAGATAAATCTTGTCCATAATACATAATAAAAGAGCAGAGTAAAATATTTTCGTCCATCTTCAATAATATTGTTTTTATTTGTAATATGTTCCATAAAACATAACTTTATCTCATACTTAGTAATATTTGTCCACGAGGTGTAACATTATCTTCATTGTACAAACTGAGTAAAATTGTTCTTATTAGACAATATTTATTCATATTGAGTAATATAAATCCAAAACGAGTAATAATGTTCATTTACGAGTAATGTTGTCTATAACATGTAATATTAGTCAGTAACTTGTAACTATTGGTTAATATTTAGTAATATTGTAATTGTTTGTAATATTTATCCAGATTACGTAACTTTATCCGATACATAGTAATCTTTTTCCATAAGCTGTTAAATTGCCCTCATTGTCCATACTGAGTAAAATTATTCATATCATGCAACAATTATCTATATCGAGTAACATAAATTCAAAACGAGTAATAGTTTGCTTTATGAGTAATATTGTCCATATTAGGTAATATCAGTACATAACTGGTAATTTTTGGTACATATTTAGTAATTTTGTCTTCTTTTGTAATATTTGTCAAAATTACGTAACGTTCTTCCGTAAATAATAATAGTTTTCCATAAAGTGTAACATTGTCTTTCTTGTCCATATTGAATAAAATTTTTCATATCAAACAATATTTATCCATATTAGGTAATATAAGTCCAAAACGAGTAATATTTTCTTTTCTCAGTAGTATTGTTAATATTAAGTAATATTAGTCCATATCAGGTAAATATTGATCCATATTCAATAATATTGTATTTTTTGTCCAGATTAAGTAATATTGTTCATATTAAGTCATATTAATAATAATATATAAAATTTATCCATTCTTGGTAATATTTTTTTTAAGTAGTATAGCCATCAAATGTAATATTTATCCATATCTTATAATATTATTAAAAATTAATAATATTAATCGTAAGAATCGTCCATAACATATAATATGGATGCATTATCAATAATATTTTTAAATCCATTTAAGATATATAAAATATTTATTTGGCCACATGGCAAAATTCCAGCCATCCATTCCAGATTCCAGCTCAGTCCCATTTTTTTTCCCCATTCTCTTAACCTTGCAACCAGTTATGCACGGTTTCCTTTTTTTCTTTCAAATTAACAAAGCCAAGTGTCATGCATTGGCATGGATTATCAGCTATGCATCTTTTAAAAGGTTTCATTTGAAAAATTCTCTGAACTTTGGCTTATTTATACAATCTTTGAAGGCTTTGACCGAATCTTAAATAGTTTCTCATTTTTTAATTCAATATTTTTTTTAATATGCTGCACTTTGCAGCTTTAATTCGGGCCTTTTGGACCTCTTTTCTTTTTTCATTTTATTTATTTATATTTGCGAGAATCACGGAGTCTCAGGAACCAAAATCAATTTTTGATTTTGTCAATCATTTTAATTACAGATTTTTTTCACATTTTTTCAAGTCGGTGAACATATTCTTCGTCAGTTGATGGTCTTCTTCATATTCATAAGAGTTAATTGATAAATCAATAAAATCTTGCTCAAAATGGTAAGCCTTATATTCGTCTATTTAAATAGGATTCTCACTGACTGGAAGTGATGGAAAAATTTGTCTATTTCTTTCAACAAAGACTTTTGTGCCAATATGGTCATTTTACAGTTTCTCCAACAAGCATTTTATTAAGCTATTGAATGATAGTTAGAACATCTTTAATATATTGTAAATTGTTAAAATTAATATGTTATATAAATATATAAAGACATTGTTTTAAAAAAATATGCTTCAATAATGATGTCTATAATAAATATCGAGCTGACATGACTTTGACATTGTCAAAGTGAATATTTACATTTGGATTCTCTGTTAGACATTGTAAAAATTTTAAAAAAATAAAATTTTCTTTATAAATCTAAGTTGCTAAAATACTAAAAATATTTAATAAAATACATAATTAATTAATAACCATAAATAATATTTGTATATTTTGAATTGAATTTACATTTATGCTATATAAATATAAACAATGTCTATTTCTATGCCACGTATATAGCAATTCATGTTCTCCATTAAAAATATTCTTAAGTAAGCGATAATTTCGTTCATTCTTTTGTATATATTTTCTTTTGAAATTTTGAAATTTCAAAATTTTGAAGAAACATGTTACTAAGCAAAACATTTTGGTAATCATGATGGATAAGACTTTTGATTTTGGCATACAATTTTTTGTATAAAAGTTTTGCTATAATGTTTTGAAATTCTTCTTTCATTATTTCGGCTTTAGAGAGTTTGACTAGAAATAGAAAATATTTATTTTGTTTCATTTTTATTCAATCTTTATTTTAAATTGATTGATTTCATTTTTTAAATCATCTATAGCGAGTTGTTCTTCTTTTTGTTCAAAACTTTTCAAAATATCTTTGAGGTTGTAGATTTCTGTAGGATTTGGATTTTTCTTTTTTTTGGTTTCATTTGACTATTGAGTTATTCGAGATAAGTTTTTTGGATTTCAGGGTTATCAGTTTCGTTGATAATTTCCAAATTAATTCTTGCTCCCTAAATAGCATATTGATTTCTTAATCTAAATAAGTAGTTGTTGCTTTCTCGTCTATTTGGCAACCAGAATTTGAATCCGAATTTTTTTTGGAAGTTTCAGATTCTGAGATTATCATTATGTGTTCTAACTCTTGTTTATCTTTTTCATCCAATTCTGTGTTATTAATCTTCTTACTAATTCTACAAAACATGGCAACATAACCAGTTTTACTGCATTTAAAGCATTTTATAAGGTTGATTTTATTGAAATCTTTGGGAGGTTTCTTTTTTAATGTTTTCTTTCTTTTGGAATAATCCCAAGTAATTTTCTTCCTACTGCATTCACATTTTTCTACTTCTTTGGTATCTTGGTAACCAAATTGTTTACATAAAGACCCTAATTCTTTTCTAGTTAGGTGTTTTTCTCTTTTAAGTTGGTTTTGGAGTTTAAAATCTGCACAAATTTGCAAACCTTCTTTTTGATCTGACTATAGAGGATGGACTTATTGTATTTGTCTTCTAGTTTTTGCCTAACTTTATCTCCTAGTAAATTAGGTAATCCTGCTAAAAAAAATTCTTTCCAAAAGGTTGACTACTGTACGCATTAGGTACAGTAGTCATAACTTTAGATATGAAAGTATCTCTATACATTCTAAAATCTTAGAGATAAACATTTAAGGTTTGGTAGGAGCTCAGAGTTCCTATCTTTAAAAAGGCAAAGATCTCATAGGAAATGTTTTGTTATGGCACAGATGATAGTAGCAACATAGTCTTCAACAACTTCTCCATCTTCACTTTTTATGGAAAATCCTTCAGAATCAATTTTTATGAAATCAAAATTTATTGTCTATCAGATTGAGTACGATAGAAATCCCACCATCCTTTAAGTTGCCTTGAAAATTCTGCTATATACTAAGAGCATCTCCAATAAAATATAAATTGTTAAAATTGACATACCACATAAGCATATATATATACTTTATTTTAAACAAATGATCTTCAATGGGAATGTCTATAATGAGTATCGAGCTGACGTGACTTTGACATTGTCAAGGTGAATGTCTAGTTTTAGAGGCTCTTTCAGACATTATCAAATTTCCAAAACAGTAAAATTTTCTTTAAAAATTAGATTTGCTTAAAAATTAAAAATACTTAATAAAATATATAATTAATTAATAAGTATAAATAATTTTTATGTACATTATCATTGGAGAGTAATTTTTAAATTGATTGTGTATTTATGCCACATATACAGCAATTCACATTTTTCATTGAAGATACTCTAAAATTTGGGCAATGCTTTTGTCTGAGAATGCTTGCCTAAGTTTATAAGCATTAGACACCATTGCCAATTGTTGTAAGGTGATATAAACATTATAATCTGAAATTCCATCTATGTTCCATTCATAGATAATGTTTGTATTAAATTGCCTCTGACTATTTTGGTTAGTTTCTTCTTGAACCATGTCAGGAAAGGTAGGCTAATAGAGTTTTTGGGGTACCTGCCAATCTATTTTGTTTATTTGAAATTCTTGAGAAAAAACACTCTCAGGGTTTTCCTAAGATGGCAACACTTTTTTGAGGGGTAACAAGAACAATTCCAGCAGTTTTTTTTCTTAATCTCTCAGACTTATATCAATTTCTTCAGCAGAATCTTTGCTAAAAGAACACTTTTGAATAATTTCTGTTATTAATTTTTCAAGTAATTTATGGGTTTTGAATAAAAGTATAGTATCTATTCTGGGTATAGAAGTAGGAGTCTATTGGACTAAATTTTCAATCCTATTTAACTGGTCTCCTATGGTTTCTAAATATTGATTGGTAAAATTATTTTGATCCATGAGATTTTATTTATTTATATTTTTTCCTTGGATAGAATCATCATTTTTAATTTTGAAAAGTGAAGCAGTTGATAAACAATATTTATAAGAAATCTTGATTTCTCTAAGAGGAGGGCGTTCTGAACTAATTTCTTCTCCTTTAGTAGTTTGCCAACAAAGAGATTTTCTTTCTTGTCCGTTTATTTTAGAGAAAGGGTAATTTATTTTCTAAAGGTAATTTATTTTCTTTTCTAAAGCATAAATGTCATACCAAGTAAAAAGCATTGCTTGTATTTCATTATTTTCTAGGATTTTTTGAAATTCTCTTTGTATTTTGTCTTTATTTTCCTATGGTGATTTTCAAAGAAGCATTGTCTTTTGATTTTATTAGAAAGGGAATACATTTTTTTCCTCAAAACTTCTTTATTTACTTGGAAATCTTAAATTTCAAGGTGATAGAATTTGGGATTTCCAGTCGTCTCTGTATGAGATGGTGAGAGATTTAGAAGAGTTTTGGCAATTTTTGGGTATTGTCAACTTCATGAAGGGTAAATGTCGGAAAAAAGAAGAAGATGACGTTGGTCGGTAGCTAGAGGTTGATCCTACTTTTGCCTTTGTAACTTCTGACATTCTAGCAGTTAAAACATCTTCTAAATTTTAATTGAACATTTCCCTCTGAATGCTCAATCATCTTCAAGGTTAATTAGAACTTTTTATGAGTTTTTGGGAAAACAGCTTGCTCTATAAGCCAGTCATTAGACAGGGTAATCTCATCCCACATGATAGTCTTAAGAACATGGTAATTTGACCTTGTGAGGTCAGTTTGGAGTAAAACAGTCTCTCCTTTAGAACTAGTCTATTAAGGTAAGACATCATAGCTTTGTAACGAGTCCTATAAAATTGGTAAGGATCCCTGTTTTATGTAGTAATTCTAGGATAAGATATCTAAAGTTAAGACATCTAAAGTATATATTTTGGTCTCAAAGTGAGACAGAAAAATTGGGAAGCAGTCGAAATAAATTGGCTTGTTGCTAAGGCTGGTTTCTAAGACTGCTAACAAAGAGTCACTGTACCTTAGGAATCTTTTGTCCTTTAAGGCAAGAAGAGTTAAAGTATCAAGGCCTTCTTTTGATAAATTTTTGATTCCTACTTGTTCTAATCCTATGTGTAGGAAGTTATAAGTTTTTTGGTGTTTTCGAATGGAATACTTTGACAAGAGTTGGATGCTTCTATTATCTTTTATGTAGAGGAACTTCAATTCCATAGTTTTGATGGTATAATCAATGTGGAAAGCAAATCTTTCTTATTTGTACACAACATTTGTAGAAACTTTTGAGATTTTCAATTTCCTATATCTTTTATCATTTTTTTTATAGTTACATTCCTCAGAATTAACTATTTTTATAAAATTATTAAAAGTTTGATTACTAAAGAGTTTTGTAGTACCACAAAATATAGGACAATTCAAGAAACCCATGCCATTGAGTGACACATGGCATGGGAAAAATGATAAAAATAAAATGAAACCGGTTGCCGGTTTCAATTGGAAAAATTGAAAAAAAAAAAAAAGTAGTGGGAAGAAAGAAAAATTTTGGGAGAAAAGCATATATGATTTTGCAAATCTCGATACAAAAATTTACAATTTTTATGACAAATTAACTGCTGAAATTTGCCACATTAGAAAAATAGATTTTAATTGAAAAATCATAAAACACCTTTATCAAACTGTGGAGTCTCCAAACTCAATGATGCTGGGTAAAACATATAAATGTACAATGTTACTCTTAAATGGATAAATTTGACCAATTCTGGACAATGTTTACTCATTAAGGATAATGTCACTTCACTACGGACAATACTACTCCACTATGGTCCTATGTTATCTCTTTATAGTCAAATGTGACATATTATGGACAATGTAACTAATAAAAGATAACCTTACTTTGATATGGATAATATTACTCCATTGTGGTAATAAATTACTCCATTATGGTTCTATGTTACCCCATTGTTATCAAATTTGCAATACTACTCCGCTATGGACCAAGATGACTTTATTAGGACTATTGTTATCCATTATGGACAATCGTACTCGATAAGGACAATATTTGACAGGACTCGATCCGCCTAAATCATGTCTGCATGATTTAATATTTATATTAAACCATTAAGTAGTTAAATAACTTCACCAGAAATTATTAAATAAGGACGAATTGATCAAAAGGAGAAAGATTCTATAGTGCTATAAATTTTATTAAAAATTTCAGCTGCAATTTGTGACGACCCGGATCTAGAGCTAGAGTAAGTGTGGGAGGGTGCAAGGGCACTGGCAGGCTACCTTACTGGCATAGCCAGAGTAAGTGTGGGCGGGTGCGAGGCACTGGCAGGCTACCTTACTGGCAGAGATCGGTGTCCAATCCCACATCGCCCGGGTGTAAAAGGGGGTCATGTGGTAATGGTTCAAATGTAAAGTGAGCACTCTCTTAACAACCAAGGCCTTTTCAGAGCGTTTGGCTTCAGAGTTGGAAGAACTCTGGGGTTAAGCGTGCTCCAGTGGGAGCATTCCTAGGATGGGTGACCCCCTGGGAAGTCTGACCAAAAACTTCATACCGTCTAAAGTGCGGTGGCTAAATTGGAGACAATATTGGTTGGAGAGAGAGTGTGGTGTTACAAATTCGTATGTTTTTGGAACATTCCCTAAATACATAAAGGTACAATTCCTGCAAGAAAACACATTCATATAGATAATCTAATCTACCAGCATCATTTCCACACGGTAACCACACCTCAGTAAATAATTTCAACATTATAAGGACATGCTTTCCTTACTAAAGCTACGTTCGTTAGCTTTCCAAATATACAAACAAAAGAAGATATGTACAGACATACGTAACAAATAGAATTGCTTTCAAATAATATCAGAATATGTAATTCTATGAATAAACTTCAACTACACCANAGGGGGTCATGTGGTAATGGTTCAAATGTAAAGTGAGCACTCTCTTAACAACCAAGGCCTTTTCAGAGCGTTTGGCTTCAGAGTTGGAAGAACTCTGGGGTTAAGCGTGCTCCAGTGGGAGCATTCCTAGGATGGGTGACCCCCTAGGAAGTCTGACCAAAAACTTCATACCGTCTAAAGTGCGGTGGCTAAATTGGAGACAATATTGGTGTTACAAATTCGTCTGTTTTTGGAACATTCCCTAAATACATAAAGGTACAATTCCTGCAAGAAAACACATTCATATAGATAATCCAATCTACCAGCATCATTTCCACACGGTAACCACACCTCAGTAAATAATTTCAACATTATAAGGACATGCTTTCTTTACTAAAGCTACGTTCGTTAGCTTTCCAAATATACAAACAAAAGAAGATATGTACAGACATACGTAACAAATAGAATTGCTTTCAAATAATATCAGAATATGTAATTCTATGAATAAACTTCAACTACACCAAGAAAAACTTTTAAATTATTTTTTTCATTTTTCTTTCCGTTGCAAAGTTAAAACATGCTCAAACGCTCTAGTAAGAAATGTTCAATCGCCAGAACCATGAATGAAATTTCATAACACATTTAAAAATCATTGTGTTGCACATATTCTCAAAAATGTTAAGCTGATGGGCCAAAACCCTTAGCTTTATTTCCAAAGATCATTAAATTATTACGACACGATTTAGGGGAAAAAACGTAATTTAACAATATCCTTTAAAATCACAGATCCATCATCATAATCTTAAAAGAAATTCCAAAAGACATTTAAATTCATTTGGTCAAACATATTCTCATAAAAATGCTGAGTAGAAGGGCCACAACCCGTAATGATCAAATAGGTGGGCTACAACCCATAAATTCAAAAATCAATCTAAAACCATAAATCAATGATCATATATGAAAACTGGTACCATAAAATGTGAAGTAGATGGGCCACAACCCGTAAAATCAAATACCATGCATCAAAACTAGTACCACACTCTAGTATCGTGCCTTGTGACCCTCAGCGTCCTGATGGCGTCACAGGCGGGGGGAAGGGGTATAACTCATCACAACGAACTAGCATCCCAAATACATCATGGCAGGATCCTCATCATCTCTCTCCCGACATGTGTCTGTAGCAGAGGATGGCATAAAATAATAAAATAATATCATAATAGTGTGTCGTGTGACCCTCAGTGTCCTGACGATGTCTGTAGAAGAGGGTATAACTCATCACGGCGTACCGGCGTCCCAAATATGCCGTGGCAGGATCCTTATAATCTCTCTCCCGACACGTGTCTGCAGCAGATGATAGCATAAAATATTAATAGCGCATGTAATAACCAACATATCTCAATCAATATACCGATACTATGTGATACTTCTCAAAATCATATCCAAAATCATCCATCATCGGATTTCATCACTTTCTCAAATCTTTTTATTTAAAATCAATTTTTCAAAATCCTTTATTTTGGAAAATTTCACAAAAATATTCAAATTTTTCGACTATTTGAAACTTGCCCCAAAAATTCTTAAATTCCACAAAAACCACAACTTTTTTTTGAAATTACCATTTCCTACAAAATTACGAAAATATCCAAAATTTTCATAAATTACAGAAACTATTTAAAACACAGATTTCATATTTATTCCAAATAAATATAAGTTCTATTAAAATCACAAGTATGGATGAAAGTCTGGATTCATCGATCCATTTAAATCCACGTGTCATATTTAAATCTAATTTAAATGCACAAGAAAAACCAATTGAAACAAATCTAATGCATTTTAAATGTAATAATATATAAATCCACAATCATTTTGAAATAAATACACTCACCATTAAAACAGCAAAACATCACTAGTGAAACACTTTTCTTTTTTAATCCACATTCACAGTAAAAATAACATAAAATTCTAACTGAGTGACTTATAATTTCCCAAGCAAACTTCCACTATTGCATTCAGACTAATACAATTAATATAATCCCACTCCAAGTTCCAAAACAAAAATTTTAAACAACATCCAACAATTTCAATTAAGCTATAACCAAGACAATAATCAAATCGTATTTTCATATTTGTACCCCAACTTAATATTATTTGGAATATCAAATCCATCCCCACACTACGATCTATCTACACCTTGAGTGTATATATACATATATATATATATGTATAACAATCATAATACATTTCTCATGAATAATTCAAATACATGAGGAATTCAAATCCACAAACCATAATTGCCCTAAACTTACAAATTTCAATATTGAAATTTGCTACTAACAATCATTAGCAACTTAATTGCCTCAAGAATTATCACAAATATTATGCAATGACATTCAAATGTTCACAAATATCCAAATCTAGCTCCAAATTAAGTAAATTTCAAATACTCAACAATACCATGCAAATTGTATACCAAGATGAAGCTTGAGAAAAATATAACACAATGGTCAACTCAATTTACCCAATTTTTGCCTCTGGTGGCTGGAAAATGGCCTGAAAATCACGGGAAAAAGGGCCCTCCTCATTTTTCTCAAACCGAGGGGAATTACGCCAAATTGACAATGAAATTGGATTCCTAGGGTCCAAATTAGAGGGAAATAAGTTGACCCATCATCAGAAACTCACCGGAAACCGGCGAACGGAGGCAGAGAGCACTTACCGGATTTTTCATATTTTTTTGGCGATCTGAGGGGCTCCACGGGCTGTCACTGGCATGGTTGGGTAGATGAGATTGCCTGCTTCGATTCTCGAGTAGTTTCTGGCCAGATCCGGTCAGCTATTGGCCGTTGCCGGAGAAAGAGGCTGAGGCACGGGGTGGGGGGATCTACGTGCAAAGGAGCGTGGGGGGGTGCTGGAGGTAGGAGGTAAAGGAAATTTTGTAGTTTCTCATTCTTTTAATTACAACATTTGCAAAATTACCAAAATGTCCCTCGCATCGTTTTAACCATAACTTCACGGTTGTAGCTCAAAATTGAGCGTACTACTAGTGTACGAACTCGTATCGTTGAGCTCTACGTAATGGTACCATATTAAAAGACAAAATCTAACTTCTATAAAGTCAAAGGTGGGACCCACACTCGGTCAACTAGTCAAACTTGATCAAATTTGAGAATTTTTACTATTTTCTTAGGATGGGATGTTACAATATTACACACTTATGAATAATATTATTGTATTATGGTAAACTGTTATCTTATTATATTTGATGATACTCAATGTTTAATATTATTCTTTTATGAATAAATGTTACTCTGTTATAAACTATATGTGATGCTTGATGGTCCATGATACTCACAATGGACAATGGTACTTCGTTATGAATCATAATATTCCATTATGATTTGATGTTACCTCATTAATGTTAATTGTACTCAGAATAAACAATGTTACTTGTGTAACATCCCGTTTTAAGAAAAATAATAAAATTTTCAAGTTTGACCAGTTTGACCTTGAGTGGGCTCGGAGTTGACTTTTTGTGTGGTTATGTTTTGGCTTTGACTTTGGTACTGTTGCGTAGAGCTAGTCGATACGAGTCTGTAGACTAGTAGTATGCTTAATTCGGAGTTAAGACCAGCAAGTTATGGTCATTTTAGTGCGAAGGGCTTTTTGGTAATTTGGCAAGGACTGATATTTTGGATGGGAAATGACCATTTTGCCCCTGTCTGTATCTTTAAATTTTGGCCAAGTCTAGAATTTTCCAGACCTCACCCGCGCCTCCCACCTTCACCGCGTCCCTTCTACCCTCGCCGATTGCCGCCGCACCGTGGCCGGAGTTGGCCGACCACCACCCATAAATCGAAGCCGGCAATCTCCTCTTCCTCCTCGTACCGGTGGTTCACCGTGAAACGACCCAGATCGCCAGAAATTGCAGCGAGACCGAGGGCTCGTGCAACCGTGCACTGTTGCGACACCACCTTTGGCCGGCCATATCTCCCTGTTCCGGTGGAGTTAGGGAGCGTGCTTGGTACCGTTGGAAAGCTGGTAGGACGATCTACATTTTGGTACCAATATTGACACTGGAGACTGCCGTATCATGTTGGAAAAAGGCCACAAAGTTTCAGAAAAACCACCCGCGACAGCCACCTTTCCACCTAGATCTACTTCAATCGCCGGCGAGTGGGACGACACAGCCACCACCACGAGCTTCAGAGCACGTCGGCGACCAGATCTGCAGTTTCCCGAGCTCCGACGACCGCCGCACGCGCCGCCCAGAGCCGCCGCCGTCATCCTCCACGCGCCGCCGCCGATCTTCTCCTTTTCCGGCAAGTGAGTGCTCACCTCCCGTCACGACGCATTCGGGGGGTTGGGGGCAAGCTTGTTGTACCTTCGATTTGGTCCAATTTTGGTCGGATTCAAAAAAGCACAATCCCGGCCGAGGTTCGATCTTCCGAGATCAATTCCGACCATTGACGAGGACGAATCTTGGAATTAAAGGTAGATTCTCGTTCCTTGCATCTTCAATTTCGTATCGGTATAAAGTTTGTTGAAATCAGACTTGAGACGGAATAATTCAAAATTTGGAGATTTTGCCGTTAAGGGCATTTTGGTAATTACTGAAATTGAAGGGCAATTTTGGTATTTAGTGTTTTAATTTTGTAGTTAGAGACTTAGAGGACTCCTCTGAGCCTTTGGTTAGTTTATTCGATAATTAAAAGAATTTTTTCGGTAAATTATTTTTAGGTGTTCGTGCACGTTCGAGGGTTGGACCGGAGATCCAGCAGGAGCACGCGTCAGACCAGTGAATGCATTTATTTTCTAAATCATTTTGGGATTATATATTATTATGATTTAATTGCATATGATTTGTTTTGATTGAAATTTCTTGCGCTTTTATATTATGCTTATTAAATATATTATATTCTGATTTAAATTATTGATGATTTAAGACTAAATGTGCATTTGTGTTTTAAATGGTTATCGGTGATTTTGATATTTTGGATATTTTACAATTTTGTGGAAATTTGTGATTTAAAGAAAAATTATGGTTTCTGTGGAATTTAAGAATTTTGGGGCAATTTTCTGATATGCGAAATATTTGATTGTTTTCGTAAAATTTTTCAAAAGAGAAGATTTTGGAAATTGTTTAAAAGTAAAAGGATTTGAAAAATTGTTGATATTCGATGATGGAGGATTTTGGATTTGGTTTTGAGGAGTACCACACGGTATCGAGATGTTGATTGAGATATTGGATTATTATGCGCGCTATATGTATTATGCCATCCTCTGCTGCGGACACGTGTCGGGAGAGAGATGATGAGGATCATGCCATGACGGATTTGGGACGCCGGTTTGTTGTGATGAGTTTACCCCCCTCCCCCCCGCCTGTGACGCCATTAGGACGCTGAGGGTCACACGGCACGATACTATGTTGTGGTATTGGTTGGGTTTTATATTTATTGATTGCTGATATTAAATTGATGGTTTTGAATTTGTGGGTTGGAGCCCATGGTATTTGGTTTTAGATCGGTGTTGGATTTAAATGATTTGGATTTATACGATTTGGATTTATATGGGTTGATTTATATGATTTGGATTTATACGATTTGGATTTATATGGATTTGTTTTATATGATTTGGATTTATATGATTTTTGATTTACAGTTGCACTTATGATTTTGTTTTCATGGATTTTGCCTTATGGTTTTAGTGATTGATTCGTGTTTTCAATGATCGTTTTAAATTACGTTTTCGCCCCATAAACTGTTTATAATGATTTAATGATTTTGGGATTAAACCAAGGGTTTTACGAAATGATTTTCAAAACGGGGAACTTTTCAACTGAGTGACGTAAGGTTTGAGTGTAAAGAATTTAAATACTGAACTTATATTTTGTAGTTATCTAGGAGCACTCACGGAGATATTTATATCTCACGTTTTGTGTTTTTTAACTTCGTTCCCTAGGTCCTAGCTGCAGGTCCTCGTGAGCTACCGTTGGCATCGCATTCGCACTCAACTTCTGCTACTACTTCTACTTATGTATAAATCATGTTTCCTTTATTCTGCTTCATTGATGGATTTGTATCTTTTATATTTTGTTTATCTCACTTGTGATTCTGTCATTCCTACCTTCTCCCTAAACTGTTATGTTATTTATTTCAGCACAGCTACTTATTTGTTGCAATGCATAACTTATCATCTTTTAGTCCTATTTATGGTTTTATTGTTTATTAAACCCCTTTTTGGAGGAGGATTCTGTCGGCTGCCCCGAAGGGTTCTGGTGGAATCTGCCTCAGGCGGGGCCTCTCCGGTTATTCTGGAGGAATTTCCGGGGCGGGTCCTGTCAACTTGCCATGGACCACCATTACTTTAGTATGGACATAATTACTTTATTATGGTTTTGATGTTACTTTATTATCGTTCAATGTTATCTAACCGGGAGCAATGATAGTCAAATGTGCAATATTACTTTGTTATGAACTAATAGACGTTATTATGGATAATGATACTCCATTTTGGACAAATCATGCTTATTTGAAAATTAATGCTACACATTGTGAACAAATTTACTATACATATAAATAATATTACTTCGTATGGAATATGTCACTCATGTGTAAATCAATATTCTCCTATTGTAATGAATATTGGAATAGAAAAATGCTAGAATCAATTTTATAAGAATGGTGACAACTATAAAATATTTTTTGGGACTAATTTTGCAATAGAAAAATGCTATAATCAATATTTTTATATTGCTCATTAAGGACGATGTTGTTTTTGTTGGTCATGCTATTTTTTGTTCTCATTTTTCGTAAAAAGTTTTCAATGTTAGTAAAATAATTGGAAGAGTATTAACCTCATTGTTGCAACTTGCATAATAAATTCTATAATTAGAATTGATGTAATATCTTTGAAGTTTAAAGGTCATATTTGATAATTGTACATAACTTATAATGTTTTGGGACACCATTTACAAATAAATAGATTATCGTGGCTCTTGCAGTGTTGAAGGTGACTTTTTTATGGTATATAAATATTGATAAGTTTCACCCTACAGAAGTTGAAACATCAACAACACCACATATTAATCATAAACAACAATCATTCAGTTAAACGAACAATGCCATCTACGTTTAAACACGATATGTATATATTATGTACAAGTATGTTCCATTGTTTACAAATAACTAAAGATTTCAATTAAACATACAAGTAGATGGTGTTACAAGGTACAACAATGATTCATAGATGTCTAATTGGCGTACAAATTACATCTCAAAGTTTTGGTGGAACAACCCTACTGCATATTTTTTTCTCATGGCAGTAATACTTTTTTCCACAATATTCACTGGTAGCCCATCAGATTTGTTTTCAATTCATCTCAAAGCGAACATCCCGCAATCCCGACTACATGAAAACCACATATTCATTATGTCACCAACAAGTTTAACAAACATACGCAATACTACATTAACATACATATTACTATTTGTACGATTTTACATAACAATTTAGGTCCAATGTACCTCTCTGATTGTTGGGTAACTGGGTCATCCATCATTCTAATCGTATACGGAGCTAAATAGTCCGTGATTTTTGGTTGACGTTTGTAAAGTTAAGAAACATGCAATATTTTAAGTATCAAATGGCATATACATGTGGAATTTTACTCTTGGAAATGAGCAGTTGTATTCTTTATAGATGGATCATACAAGGCTACATGCTTCTTAGTAATATCAATCTGTGCAAAGAGCCAGTGTTTGTTACCATTGTTAACTGGTATTAGCAACTATAATGTATGTAAATGTTAGTAAACACAATGTACACGTCATGTCTGTGACTATAAGTCTACGACGATATAAATTAATCAAATAATTAAAATAACTTACATAGTCACATGTCCACCAAGGTCAACCGTATATAGGATATTCACCATTGAATGCTTGACAAAATATTGTGGCTACTATAATCTCCAATAGTGAATCGATAATATCTTTGTGCCATATAAACATAGCTTGTTGCAAACGGAGGGGAAAATAAGATTCATTGTAGTATATGACGGTACACATTTATCATTTTTAGAACTGAAGAATGACATCATATAACCCCCCCACAGCATGCAATCCAAAATTTTACAACACTCTAAAAATGCCTCTGGGGTCATGTACATCCTCTTTCTGATGTGAGGAATAGGCTTGCATCAATGTGCTGCATGTTCACAATTACAAATGAAATGTAATGAATTTAAATTAAACGCTATATTTTTTAAAATATAATTGATTAACAATGGCATGAAACTCAAGTGAGGTTGAAACGAACTTCGAGGTCGTAAAATACCATCAAAGAATATCTTTGGGACTTTATCATATTATATGTCCACTGTTGTGCAAGCCCGTCCAATACTAAAGGGAATTTAAAATGAAAATCAAATGTGTGATTTAATTACCTGTGAGTATTAATATACTTATGTGTTCTTGAATATTTTCTAGGGTTTATCTTGAAACAAAAGTCGTGACAATGCAGTAAGCATTCCAAAATTTAAAACCCGTTGTTTTTCTTCGTCATTTTTTGCAGCAAGAGTTAACACGGGGCGATGAAGCAAAATGAAAAACAAAATCAACAAAGAGTTAACCAATTCATTGGGAATTGGATTTTCGTGTAGTTATATGCATCAAATTAATATTTTGAATATATAGGCTATGCAAGAGTTGGGAAGGAAGTGGAAAGGTCTTGACGGGAAAGATAAGACACAGTCTGGTGGTAAAATCGATGATAGCTGCAGTTTTCTCACCAGATGCAGCCCTGAACGTGTATGGTGTGTAGCACACAATTTCATTGAGAATGAGAAGAAGGTGGTGGAAGAAATAGGGTTTGGTTCCCTCATTTAGCATAAAATGTGTCTGATTGATAGGATGTTGGTGTTGTGGTCAGTGGATCATTTTGATCCCTTTAGTCACACCTTAGAATTTCATGGGACAGTCTACTCCATTGGTTAAGCAGCTTTAATGGGGTTTCCAAATAATGGAAGTGCATGTGACGATACGAAGAACACGGATGCGTTGGATGAGATGAAGATGAAATACAAATTAAGTGAAAGATCGATCCCCATTGCTACCCTGCACCAAAAAATGGCCAATAAAAAGTCGATCGGGGATGACTTCAAAGTGATAGTCACTATGTTCTTGATGTGAACGATATTGAGTCTTCCATCTTTGAGTGTACATTAGATGTAACGATCTACATATAGTCCAGAGTGCCAACTCAATTAGAGGGAAAAAATGAACGACATAGAAATTCAGCCGTCTAGCTTAAGGGATTCGGAAGTACAAGAATTACAATCCACAGTACATTTGTGGATGCTTGCTTGTGCTTCAGGTAAGGAAACAACATGTTTGCATATTTTGAATTCGTTTAATTAGTAAATCTAATTGTTTGACTTTTTTTTTGGGTTTATTTGTGTTACTAGTTGTTTTATATGGATATCGCATGGTTGGAAAAACAAATTGTTTCCCAAAACATACCTACAGTATGTGCATAGGGTGAATAAGAGACAAAGAAATTCAAGAAGATGGTGAAAACATTACGTGTTCAAGCTTCAAATCCGGTCAAGTTCAAACCTAATTGTTTAGCATGTTTGATCAATTTTGGTCCATGTTTTGAACTAGAACATGTGTTCTCTATTTTGTATATGGGTTATGGAGGCAGATTCAGATGGAGAACAATCTTCTCAGGTCCATAAAATAAACTTAAGTGTTCAGATTCCATCGCGAAGCCATCTACAAGTCTAATAAAATCCTTTTGCTAACCCGAAAAGTGGAATATATGAGCGAGAAGTTCTAAGTTTTGAAAAGGAGGCAAAGAATGAGCTTGCAACTTTGAACATGGGTGTGAGAAATGAAATAGCGTCATTAGCTAGGTCTATTGCTTCATTGAAGGAAACATTCCTGAGAGACAGCCCAATGGGAGAAGAGAAAAGCAAAGCACATGCATCACATGCAGAATCTTTTGTTGTTGCTATGGATGTGTTGCCTAAAATTGCCAAGCTCACTCATTTGCCTGACGATAATGATCCTCTAGCCATCCAAGCCCTCTCAATCGATGAAGAATGCAGAGGCAGTTGATATTGTTCCAAATGATCCTCCATCATTTAGAGAACATTTTGGCCACCATTTGAGTAATTTGGTAGATCGCTTCGCACGCGGAGATGTATGTTATTTCCATTGCCTGTTCAGTTGTAATTTATTATGTTTTTTTTTTACTAACTTCTCATATTTGAGAGTTTTTCCTATGTAGGGTGGCATTGCAGTCGGTGCTTGTGACATCAATAAATGGCATATTGTCCAGGCTGGTCTGTTTAACGTGCATAGCAATTTTCCAGAGTCAAGCTACAAACTACAAGAATACTGCTTTGACAAAAGTCTCAAGAAAGATATGAGTTATTTGTGTTTGCTAGTGAATGGGTTGATTATTATCTTTTATTTTTTGGTGTTCTCAGTTGTATGTGATAATGATTTCTTATGTGGTTTGTATTTGTTGTTGTAGCGAGATCATTGCTCAGACCGAGTATGTCAAATAGTTATAATAATAAATAATACGAATATATAGTAAGAATTTAATAGTGGGACACATACCTCATGCTGTAGATGTGTAGGATAACTATGTGGAATCGCTGATGTAGAAGGAACAAGCTGAGTTCCCAAATGGGTAACATCATCGACCTTAGGACTGTGAGAATTTGTCAAAGAACATGTTATATGTGTAGGTGTTTGCGGTGGTAGGTCAAGACTGCATGTGGCGGCGACATCACTGATGTTGTTCATTACTCCTTTCTTTCGGACAACATCAAACAGACTACTCAAGACCTGCTCCAATTTTTCTATCCTCACATTTTGGGTCTGGATCCTTGCATCTACATCGACTTCATTTTATTTTTCTGTTTGCTTCTCCATGGTGTTTTGAAATAATTCTTGATCGTGAAGCCTTTTCCTTTTTCTCGAAGCCAACCAGGATACTTATATAAGGGCTTGTGTAAGTACATCATTCAGAGGAGAAACATGAAGAATGCCTTGAGTGTCATTCTTTTCAGAGCATTCTACAAATTTCATTTGAGTTGAAAAAAATTATAGCATGAACATTATAAAATATAATATATGACCACTAATTTGGTTTTAGAACTCACAATGTTTTCAACAATGGACTCAACTTTCTGGTTGTCTACTCGTCCATCTTTCTTGGTTCTTGCACGTATCCAAAGCTCTTTGCGCTCGATCAGGTCAGCGGTGCCTCTTTCAGCTTGCTACAAATTTAGACAAATCTATATAAATGTGACCAATTTTTTATTAAAAAACTTAATCTTAATATATATAGTACATACCAGTTCGCCTCTAACCGTAAATATCCCTTAATACCAAGTCGATGGGGATATTTATTCCCTTGCCTTTTTTCAAATTGATCCGCACTTAAGTTTTGTAAATTTTGAAATCATATATTTTATGCTTAATTGATGTTGTATAAAGTATTTGACACATGCAAAACAATATATTGGTTTTACCTTGAAATTTTCACCAAGCCTCTGGTTGATAAATGTATTCCACTGTTTTTTTGTGATGAAGGAACACTTGTGAGTAGATGGGTACTTAAAGACCTCAGGTGTTTCCAAGTATGGGCTTACATACTTCTCATACAACGAATGCTTAAATCTCTAAGAGTCTAGTCTTTGCTCGAGTCATCCTTGGCTGAATATCCCTATAACATCAATGTTAGTATTAATAAATAACAAAGTAATTATTTCAGGTTTAGGTAATAGAAAGAAGACAACTTTCATTTCATGGAATACCTTGATTACTATCCATAGGTTTTCTTTCAATGTCGAAGACATGTCATTCCAACTTTTAATGGAAATCGGTATCGTGGAACGAGTAATTGAGCCTTTTAAGTTGTTCATACGCACAATGGCCTTGTTTAGGAGAGCTCCATGCTCAATGTATTGTAGTTGTAACTGTTTTGCATTGTATGTAGCCTCCTTTCTAAATCCTTGCAACATTGTAGGTCGTTGACCTTTTTGCTTAGAGATTGAAACACTAGGACCGGTGACATCATCAGAGGATGAAGGCTCATCTAGAGGAAGAACAATATCCTCATGTGGATTCATTAATCTGTAACACACAACACAATCACAAAGACATAACCTTTCATGACTACTAATTTTAATTAAGTTTAATTAAACTTTGTATATATTTCAAAGGACCCTAACAACATTAATATGCATGTATTGTTAAACGATTATAATTTCAATTCGTCCCCTATTAATTTATATTTTTGAATGGTCCTAATGCGTCACCTAAAAATTATAGGTTTTCCTATAGATTTTATCAAAAGGCATAAAACTTATATTATTACCTATAAAACCAACATTTCAGCATGAACATTTCAAATTGTCCACTTCCTATATAAACAACGTTTTAGCATGAACATTTCAAATTGTCTCTTTTCTATATAAACAATGTTTTAGCATGCAAATTTCATATTATAGCATGTGCACATTTCTTTTATATTATTACCAATAAAACCAACGTTTCAGCATGAAAGTAAAAATTATGATCGGCAAAGGTGCATGAACATTATAGTGTTAACATTATTTCAGACGAATATGTGAGTTATTTAAAAATTTAAATTATTTGAATATGACATTGATGTATGTGAACGTTATAAATGTATTTAAAGCCACACATATATAGCATGAACATTATTTACAAAAAAAAATAATGCTTAAAGCATAAACATTATTTATTGCAAATATATCCAATATTTTATCGCATATTTTAGCAATCGAAAATATTGACATTACTAGCATTATAGAATATGAGCTACACATTGGAGGATAAATAAAAGTTAGAAAATAACTCACATTGGAGAGTAAGGCTCAGCGACAGCGTGTAGGAAGAAAAAGCCTCGCTTGGGTGTTGCGGCGGCGGCATGGATGAGGATAAAATCTCTCTGGTTGTGTGTTTTGGCGGTAGTGTGGATGAAAAAAATGCCTCGGGTCCGGCGGTGGCATGGAGGATGCGTTTAAATGCATGGTAATGTGTCTCGACGGTAGCGCCAAGAAAAGGAATGAGCTATGGGTACGGTCGCTTGGTGGAAGAAGAAAACGATGAATGGAAAAAATCAGCTTAAGTTTTATGGTAGGGAAGGCACCGGCATGGATGATGACTTTGAAAGGAAGAGAAATGGAAAAAAATTGAAACAGTAAGAGTATTTTGGGTTTGGAGGGGGGGGGGAGGGGGGTAGTGGGGGAAAGAGTGGAAAAATAAATTGAGTTGGTGGGAATTAATCCCGCTATAAATTTGGGATATTGGTGACGCATGGCATCACTAAAAATGCTTTTAGCGATGCTTAGCGTTGCCAATCTATTAAATTGAATCGACGAAACATAGCATTGCTAAAACCCTTTTAGCAACGCAATGCATCGCCAATTAGATAAAGAACAATTGGCGACGCATGGCATCGCTAAAAGCCTTTTTAGGGATGCCATGCATCCCTGATTTAAACGTCAATTGCGATGCCTACGTCGCTAAAAGTATTTTTAGCGACACAAAGTATTGCGAATGTGGAAAATTAATTTGACTAGCACACGTGGTTTTCCAATGAAAATGTCCAAAATCCTAGGCTCTTTCCCAGGCTCCTGACCTGTATAGGAACCCTCTACATTCATGTTACTTTAGGTTTTCAAGTTTGTTTAATTGTTACAACTATAATAAAATAATATAATATTTAAATATTATCAAATAGTTTATAAAATTTAAATTTTAAGAAATATTTTTTACACTCAATGATAAAATATATGTATCATATCTATATCCCTTCACAATCATCACGAACATAAACTTCTTTGGAGTCTTTGCTAGTATTATCATCAAAGTCATCAACACAGGGAAGATGATCGGCAAATAGGTTATGATCCATTGTAGTCTCTTCATCTTCTTCAACATCAACAAATACATCGTGGTGTGGTGGAGCTAAAACTACTAACCAACTTGGATCAAGTTGATACTCAATGTAAAATACCTGCTCTGCTTGTGAGGCCATAATGAATGGATCTAATTTATGACCTATCTTATTGAAGTTGACACATGTAAAACCTAAATCATCAGTTTTCACACTAGTACTGCTGTCAACCCAATCACATATGAAAATATTGATGCGGAAACGAACTTAATTGACATGCCAAATTTCTCTTACTTTACCATAGTAAGTCATATTTGCTAAAATAGAATTGTTGTCCTTTGCAGTTGCATAATACAGACCTTGAGCAACTATCTTGACTCCACTCTTTTGTGTGACACAATTATTGTCTCTTTCAACTGTTGTGAAACGAACCCCTTTAATGACATAACATTCATGCTTGGTTACCACCCATTAAGAACCCTGTGCAATCCACCTCAAAGTTTCATTCACATTACAATTTGGTTGGCATCACTCGATGTCAATCTATTAACATCATCAATTGAAAGTAATTAGCAAATTGAGGAGTAGTACATAAATTATCCACTTTTAACATTGCAAATATGATTACACACCTTATCACGCAGCCAATACATAAATGTACGGTTATGTTCATCTTGAATCCATTTTGCTCTCTTTCCTCTATTTTTTAATCTACTTTTAATGCTTCCAAATGAAAATTGCCAATACATAAAAAAAATTGACTTAAAAAATGTGTGAGTGTATGCAATAGATCGTGCAATGAAAATAAAACTTCATACCTCATGTATGGCTTCACCTCTGGCACATTTGAAAGAACACAAATATGGACTTGCTCCCAAAGCTTTTGATCAATTGATTGCATCTTTCCACCTTTAATAGGGGCACCAACATCATTATTGTCAGTAAGCTTTTGATATCTACCAATAGGGTTTTCAATTGCATATAACCCTCGTTGGTACTCACTACAAAACTCAAATGCTTCTCCAGCAATATAACTTTCAGCGATTCAATATTTTGGGCGATTTTTGTTGCAAACATAACTCTTAAATATTTTCACGTACCTCTTGAATGGATGGGTATGTCCATCTAAAATGAACTGGTCCACACAATCTAACTTCTCGTACAAGGTGCACAGTTAAATGGACCATTACATCGAAAAAAGATGGTGGAAAAAAATTATCCAACAAGCACAAAGTTCTCACAAGATCACTCTGTATGGCATCAAGGGATGCAATATCGATAGAATTTTTACATATTGAATTAATGAAAAAACAAAATCTACAATTGCAATTCGCACATTTTTAGTAAGCACTGGCCGTATTGCAAGAGGCAATAGTTGCTGCATCAATGTGTGATTATCATGAAACTTCATCCTTACCAGCTTCAAGTCATCCATTCTCACAATATTCCTAAAATTTGAGGAATAACCATTCGAAACTTTTAGCTCTGCCAAACAGCGACAAAATAGTTTTTTCTCTTGTTTCGATAATGTATAACATGTAGGCAACAAAAAAGTGTGTGCTCCATGATAGACATAAAATGTTAATGTTTTTATGCCACTCTTTATATTTAATTTAAGCTAGTTTATAATTAATTCTTGATGAAAAATACTAAATTACTGTATTTTTTTATTTCAGTAAAAGAAAGACGAATGCTGAAATTACTGTATTTCTGCGCAATCTTTACTGGAAAAATCATATCTGGAGCCACACTTTGAGGTTTTGTGCAATTCCAGTTTCAAATGATTGATTCAATAGAATTCAATGCTACAAAGTTTCATTGCAAATGTTACGGTCAATCAGTGACAATTTGATTTACAAAATCAATATTTCCAAACAGTTGTGGCAGATTTACACCATCTCGAGGAAATTAGAATTTGAGTGTCTTTCCGATGTCCAAATTGTGCAAACATGATATTCCTAAAATCTGAGAGATAGACCTGACTTTTGAAACCCAAATCAATGAATTTGGAGTCCATTTGGTCATCCAAATGGTACTTGGAATCTGTCTAGCAGTCATGGAAGATATAAAAGGAATGTACTTTGGCTTACTAGGATGCTATTAATGATTGGACTGCCATGTCACCACACTTCAGCCATGTGTACAAAATTTGCCACATGGAAGGTCAGATTATTTTAATTATATTAATTGGAATAATATCTAGACTAAAAGGAATTAGAGTTGAATATAAATTTGATTCCTAAGGAGATAAGGAATGTTTCTTTATCCTTAGTGTGAACATGAGACACAAATTACCCTACTCTCATTGAGGTGGCCGGCCATGCTAGGAAATATAGGAGTTGGAGATTGAGTTTACATATTATCTCCTATATTTTCTAGGTTTTAGAAGGGTTTTTGGTTAAACCTCTCCTAAATATTCCCTATAAATACCATGCATTGCTGAAGGGAAAAACACCATTCACCACCAACCATCACTGCTGGACGTCTCTCACACACAAGTTACACCACCAGCCCTGGCGGCAACACTCATCTCCCTCTCCAGCCGCATACCCCTGTTCCTTTCTCTCCATTCTCACAGCAACAACAGCTTTGTTTTAGATTTTCTATCAGTTTTGAGTGTTATTTCATAGTAAAGTTGCGATACACAAAGCCTAGTGCAAGGGAAATTCGACCAAGCCATTGGAGGAGTCAACCTTGTGAGGTGATTTTGGTGCTTAACGCATCTCCTTCAGCCTCGCCTTCCATCATAGAGGATCCTCCAAAGAACAACTCCAAGGTACTTTTTCCTAACACTCCATGTTGTTTAATAGATGGCAGCTTACACTTATCATATATAACACAGGAAAGTACAACCTTTCTGAAGGAGCTTGATCTTAGAGATGATACTTTTCTTGACATCGAAGAATTGCTTCGACCAGTCCCTCATACTCCTGCTGTAGCAATTCCAGCCATCGATGAGACCGATTCAGATGACACTGAGACTGATACAGTTTAGTGAGCACTAAACTTTGTCAGTGGCTTCTTTTAATGGGAATTTGACGTCTTTACTGAAGATGATGTCCTAAGCCAGCTACTCACATTGTTTGAAATTCTTTGCAAAACTTCACTACTTGATGATAGTCTTCGTTCTTGTGCCGCTGAATTGCATGCTTCTTTTGATCAAGATATCGACTATTTCTTGTCTGCACGATGTGATATCGGGGAGGCCGAGACAATTTTTACTTCACTTTCTACCTTCCAGGCTGACTTTGCCTCGTTGCATGCTGACCATTTGACAGAGAAAAAAGAAGCCACTGCTCTAGCAATTGAAATCAAAGGGTTGAAAGAAAAACTATCAATTGCAGAGACTAACTTTAAAGAAAGAGTTTATCACGCCAAGTAATTCTCTACCCAGGCTCATTCCATTCAAGAGAGGCTTGTTTGCACCAAGGAAGAAACTAAAGTAGCCAGGAGCAAGAAATCACAAGCCGGAGAGATAATTCAAGGCTGCAATGCATCATGGGATAACTTGAAGAAAATCTCCTACGGAGTGTTAGAGATAAATAGTTTACTCAGACAAATTTTTTTTATTCATTATCTTGTTTTGAATGATAAACTTTATTTGACTTCAAGTATTGCACTGCTGAATTTAATCACATTTATTTTTAGAAACTAGCCGTGAACTTTTGGCCTCGGGGTTGAATCTGTCACACTTGTGTTAAATCTATGCTAAAGAAAAATACACAACATTCAAACTTCAGTCTAAGTTATTCCAACTCGACAAAAGGACAAATAAATAACTAGCAGCCTAGATAGGCCAGCTTATCAAACAGAATGAAATCTTTTTAGTAAATGGCTGTAAAAAATACTCAACCTAACTTTATTGACTTATCAATTAGTATTACAATGCAAATGGATTTAACTCTGATTCAACTAGGTATCTCCAATTTTTGGTGTTTCTCTGGCTTCCCAGCTAGTCAGATAATACTTCTTCAAGAAGCGACCATTGATCGAATTAGGATGTTTTGATCCATCTATGTCCTGGAGTTGATATGCACATTTCCCTACTATTCCATAAATAGTGAAAGGTCCTTCCTAGTTAGGAGACCACTTTCCATATCTTGGATCTTTTGATCCAATAGGCAATACTGCCTTCCATACTAGGTCTCCTTCGCCGAAGTTCTTGAAGCAGACTCTTTTGTTGTATGCACGTGCCACGGCTTTCTTCTGTATTTGGAGATGATCTAAGGCCGCCAGTCTTACTTCATAAAGTTCTTCTATCTCTTGCATCATGGCCTCAGTGTATTCAGCTGGGGTAAGATTGTATTGCTGAGCAATGCATAAATATTTCACTGTTACCTCTATTGGTAGAACTGCATCATGCCCATATGTCAAGGCGAACGGCGTTGTGCCGGTTCCTAACCTTTTTCACATTATGTATGCCCAAAGGGTTGCTGACAATAAATCATGCCATTCTCTTAGATTATCATCTACAATCTTTTCAAGAATCCCTTTCAAAACTTTATTCATTACTTCAGCCTGACCATTAGCTTGGGAAAAATATGGGGTCAAATGGGTTAACTTTATCCCATATTCTTTGGCGAATGATTCCACCTCTTCACCAGTAAATACCGTTCCATGACCGGCGATGATGGATTCTAGTATACCGAATCTATGGATTATGTCTTCCTTGATGAATTTGATCACATCAACTTGACTTACTGACTTCATCGGCCGTGCTTCAACCCACTTACTGAAGTAATCAGTGGCGACGATGATAAATGTATGATGTTTGCTAGATGGAGGATACACTTTTCAAATCAAATCCATCCTCAGAACAGCCACGGCTTAACTATGGTATTGAGTGGTACGACCGAAACGTGCTGTACTGGGCCATGATGTTGGCAAGTTGTGCACCCTTTGGCATACTTGATGCAGTCGGATAGGATAGTTGGCCAGCAATAGCCATGTCTCTTGATCAACCACCTCATCTTTGTTCCAGCTTGGTGTGTTCCACAAATATCTTCATGCACTTCAGCCATCACTAACATTGCCTTGTGTTTGCCCAAACACTTCAAAAGCAAGTCATCTTGTCCTTTTTTGTACAACTCTTTGTCAAATAAGATATACTTCACCGCTCTTAGCCGAATTTTCCTTTCACTTTTTTGGCGTGGATTTCCCAAGTACTTCACCAATGGAAATCTCCAATCATTTTCATCAACCTTGATACAAAAGATGTCTCCCGTCACATTCATCTCCTGTAATGATGAAAGATCATTCTTTTGCATGCTAATGATCCTGTCCATTAACTCTTCTGGCATATGAACTCCTGAAGTAATCTAGGCCATATCATTTGCTTCCCAATTCAATTCTCGTGGAATATGCCAAAATACCACTTCATCAAAACTTTGGACTAATTGATCAGCTACCATGTAGTATAGTGATAAAGCCCAACTACGACATTGATACTCACCAGTCAATTGTTTCAAAGCCAAAAGTGAATCGCCTATTATTTCAACCGTAGATGCCCCCATTTCCTTCAATATTTTCAAACCGATGATCAATGCTTCATACTCGACTTGATTATTTGAACACTCAAAAGCAAGCTGGAAGGAAAATTTAGTTTTACGCCCTATTGGAATTCAATGACGATCCCCACTCCTGCCGAAGTAAGAGTTCTCGATCAGTCAAAACTTTACTTCCATGGAGTAAGAGAAAGTGAAGTTATCTCTATCGGATCCTTTTCCCCTTCCACTTCCAAACAAGGATGGNCAAACCGATGATCAATGCTTCATACTCGGCTTGATTATTTGAACACTCAAAAGCAAGCTGGAAGGAAAATTTAGTTTTATGCCCTATTGGAATTCAATGACGATCCCCACTCCTGCCGAAGTAAGAGTTCTCGATCAGTCAAAACTTTACTTCCATGGAGTAAGAGAAAGTGAAGTTATCTCTATCGGATCCTTTTCCCCTTCCACTTCCAAACAAGGATGGTCGGCCAAGAAATCTGCTAAGGCCTAACCTTTTATTGCCTTTTAAGACATATTTGAAGGCGAATTCTGACAATGCTATAGTCCACTTCCCAATTATTCCCCTGATGATAGGCTTTGACGACATGTATTTTATAAGGTCAGTCTGAGAAATGATGATTACTCTAGTCGGCAACATATAATGCTGTAACTTTGTTGCTGCAAAATACAATGCTAAACATAATTTCTCAATCAGAGAGTACTTTAGCTCGTTTGACGTGAAGACTCTACTCAAGTAATACACTGCATGTTCCTTTCCAGGTTCATTGTCCTGAGCTAACAGACATCCGACAGAGTTTTCTGCAGCCGATATATAAAGTTTAAGCGGTTGACCTTTACGCAGAGGCATAATAACCGGTGGACTGGCCAAATACTCCTTGATGAGGTCGAATGCTTCCTGATGATGACTCTCATATCTAAATTCGTCTTCATCCTTTAGCTTCAATAAAGCTGAAAAAGCTTGAATTTTTTTAGACGAGTTTGAAATGAATCTCCTAAGGAAGTTGATCTCCCAATTAGGCTCTGCAATTCTTTCTTATTCCGAGGAGGCTTGGCTTCAACGATCGCCTGAGCTTAATTTTTATCCACTTCAATGCCTCTCTGATGAACTAGGAAGCCTAGAAAATTTCCTGCTGAGACTCTGAATGCACACTTTTGAAGGTTCATCTTTAGCTTATGTTTCCTCATTCACTCAAACGCCTTCCTAAAGTCGGCCATGTGACCTCGCCGAACGTCTAATTTCACCACGACATCATCAATATAAACTTTCAGAAGTTGTCCAATAATGTCATGAAAAATTGCATTCATCACTCTCTGATAAGTAGCTCCTGCATTCTTTATACCAAAAGGCATGATGACCCATTCAAACATTCCGATTGCACAAGGACATTTAAGAGCAGTCTTGGCATCATCATCTTCTGCAATGAAATCTGGTTATATCCAGAACGTTTGTCCATGAAAGAAAGAATCTCATGCTTAGCTGCCCCGTCTACTAGTAAATTAACTACTGGCATCGGATATTCATCCTTGGGCGTAGCTAAGTTCAAATTCTAAAAGTCAATGCATATTCTATGTTTTCCATTCTACTTCATAACTGGGACTATATTAGCCAACCATTCTACATAGCGAGTCGTTCGGATGAAACCGGCTTTGACTAATCTTTTGATTTTCTCTTTCACCTTTAGCATGACCTTTGATGACATTCTTCTTGGTGGTTACTTAAATGGCCGAAATCTTTCTTTAATTGGTAGACGATGTTCCACCAATTTTCTGTCTAAACCAGGCATCTCATGGTAATTCCAAGCAAAACAATCTTTGAACTCCTTTAAAAGCTCAATTATTTCAGCCTGCAGCTT
The DNA here is from genome assembly GCA_003254975.1 of Ochetophila trinervis. Lineage (NCBI taxonomy): Eukaryota > Viridiplantae > Streptophyta > Magnoliopsida > Rosales > Rhamnaceae > Ochetophila > Ochetophila trinervis. The sequence goes on from QANX01006826.1 coordinate 174,924, forward strand.
GGTCTCCAAAAGGCTACTTACAAAAGTTGGCTGAGGATCTTCGTCGATTCCCAAATTTACTTCTAGCAATGGATCCTGAACCTCGGCCATGGAGTCAACCATCTTTTTCGGTGCCAATTGGATGTCATCAAAGATGAATTCTAATTCTATCCCATAGTCATCTTCCATGATACATTCGGCCAAATCAATAGCCGAATGGTTTTCCAACTTCTTTTCTGCCATGTACGCCACAAGTTTCTTGATAATGGTATGGACTGCCATCGTTTTCTCTTCTTCATTATGGTGTATATTCATTGGAAACTTTTTGTGTTCAGCTTTGATGTCTGGGCAATTGTTGGTCATGCCAACTCATCACAAAATTCTTTCGCCATCTTGTGAGGCACCCTAACATTTTTCCAGGCCATAATGCTTGTAGGACGACCATGTTTGTTGTTGCCAAAAAATTGGACATGACCAACTTCTTCTTCATAGTACCAAGCCTCAACTGCATTGACACTGACTAAAAAAGGCCAGTTATCGGCCTGAACCACTTCAACCTTTTCGCCATTCCAAAACCATAAAGCCTGATGTAACGAGGATGGTATGCACAAGCTTGCATGAATCCAATCCAGCCCTAGTAATGCATTGTAGCTGGATCTGGACTCTACTACAAAGAATGCAGTCATGGTAGATTTTCCCCCCAAGGTAATCTCCACTGGCAAAACTCTTTTAGCCTTTGTGAAAGTTACTGAAAGTTACTGATTGTCAGATCATGCTCACTTTTACATAGTTTAGCTAACATGGAAACTGATAAGATATTTACCGCTGCTCCATTGTCAACTAGAACCTTATTTATAGGTACTCCATCGAAATAAGCGTTGATATAAAAAGGCTTCAGATGTTGCGCCATCCTTTCAGTGGGCTTTTCAAACACTATATGTTGAGAGCTAGACTTAATTGACTCATTTCTTGAAGACTTGAACCCTTTTACAATTTCTGCCTTGACGTCTCCAGTCTCGACGACATCTCCTTCCATCACATTGCCTAATTGGGATGAGCTTTGAATGTCAACGGCAAAATAGCCACCATATTGATGGCTACTTCTTCCATCATTCCGAATTTAACCATTAAAGCCTTATCAGTTGAGGAAACTACCATGTCTTCCTCCATTATATCCTCATCCAAATCTCTCAAACAGGAAATCATCTCAGCCTTTTGTTTTCTGATCCAAACATTACGCCTCTTTTTGTCCCTGAAACTCCAAATGAGGCGACGACGTTTTGAATTGAAGCTGCAGCCAACTTTTTCAGATTTTCTGGTCTCCCCTCCGTACCACAGAGGTGTGACTTCAGTTCCTTCAACACATTATCGTCTTTCTTATTTTCTGGTCGAGTTATCATTATAGGCCATTTTTCAATGCCATTCTCATAAGTTTTTGCTTCCTTATCCAATCTCTTTGCCTCTACATGCTGGCGCTGCATCAGTCTCTTTTGAGTTTTGGTAGATGGTTGATAAGAACCATGTGCTGCTCGGTACCAACAATCTACCTCTGTAATTGGCGGCCTAAAAGTTCTTGGCTTCTCAATCTTCTGGGAAACCAATATTGTCGAATGGTTTCTTTTTCGAGTTTTCGATTCCTTATCAGACTCTTTATTCCCTTGTCCTTAACCTCATGCTTGCGCCGAGTAGAAATCACCTTAGAAGGATATTCGGCCTTTTTGGACAAATTCTCCCATCTAAGCTTGACGTAATTTTTCCAAACTCTCCCAGATGACGTTTTTCGCAGGTCCACCCTAACTCTAGGTTTTGTCAAGTCCAAAATATTGGTCGAAACCATGTTCGCTTTGGCAGACGGGAAAGGATTACTATCCACCTCCATTATTTCTTTCCCTTTCTCTAGGAACTTCAATGTTCCCTTCTCGATCAGTGTCTGAATAGTGTTCCTAAAGACTACACAATTGGTAGTCTGATGTGACCATGCCATGCTATTTACAGTATGGCTTCTTCTTCATCTCTTCCACTGTAGGCAAAATATAACCGTCAGGTAATTTAATTACCTTATTGGCCAGCAGATAGTCAAAGATCTGGTCAGCTTTGGAGATGTCAAAATTGTAGACCTTTTCTGGCTCGGCTTGATTTTTCCTTGCGTTCATTACCAGTTGTGGGACTTTCTGGCTCCTTACTGGTCTGGAAAGAGCCTTGCAAACATGTGGATGTGTGGCTATTACCTCCACCGCATCCACTTCAATTGTTCCATCTACGCTTTCTTGGTCCTCAACCTTCACTAAGTCAATTTAAGTATTCGAGTCCTTGTAGTATGACCATCTAGACGAGTTTTTCCTCTGGCACTCCTCCTTCAAGATGTCTTCATATCAAGTGGCTTAAGAGACTAACTTGAACAAGTCATGGAATTTTGTCCCCTCAAACTTCTTTCGAAGCTTGTAGCTCAGTTTGCATTATGCTAGCTTGACTAACTCCCTTTCCAGTATGTCCAGGTGACATCTAATCCTCGCCTTTTTGAATCGAGTTATAAATAACTACACTGACTCTCCATCCATTTGTTGCAGGCGCGATAAGTAAGCCATGGAAATCTCTAGCTCAATCCTGTAGAACTGCTCGTGGAACTTCTGCTCCAATTCTTGCCTGCTATGGTTCGAGTTTGGCTGCAAGTTGATGTACTAGGTGAAAGTTGGACCTGTCAAAGAATTAGCAAATAGTCACAGCTTTAGGAAATCATTAGCCGCTGCTTCTCCGCATTGGATAGTGAAGTGACCTATGTTCCATGGTGGATTGTCTTTCCTCACCAGAAAATAGAGTGAAGTCAGGATACCTGAATCCCCTAGGAAATTATATCCGGTCGAAAACGTCAGGGTACTGCCTCCTATAAGACGAACATCCAGTTCTTCTAAATGTAGGACCCATCATCTCTTGGATGATGGTCTCGACGGCCTCCCATCTTTTCTTTGGCCGTGGTTCATCTAGTTTGGTCCGTTCTTCCTCGCCGGGGCATGGAAATCTGCTTGATAGGCATGGGCATCATTGTGTCCATTCCTGTAGTTCTGTCCAAAATGCTCCACCTGCCCCCCACCATGAATCTGGTTCAGAGCTAGCAGGTTTCCATATGTCGGAACATCCACTCTCCCTCCATGTAAGTTGGGTACAGCCTGGAAAGCTTGTGTCAAGTGTTCTTCCCAACCATCCCTCACGGATTGGCCTTGGTTATCAGTGTGCCCCCTAGCAGGAACATTGTTCCTAGCCAGTGGGGGAATGTAAGGTTGGACTTGCCATTCAGGCATAACCCTTACATCGTTTCCACTGGACCCGGCCTGAAAGTCCGGTGCCTTCGTCCTTGGCATATTGCCATTGGGTACAGTCTGAAAGGCCTGCACCTGTTGTTCCTCCTGGCTGTTAATCGACTTTTCTCCATTCAACGCAGCTTGGGTCATCTGTGTCTGCTGGCGTAGCAATTCCATGATTCCTTGCAACATTTGCTGCTGGGTCTCCTGGAATGTTTCCATCTTCTGATGATTCTCCCTCAGCTCTTGGGATAGTTCACTTATCGAATCTTTGGATGAAATCTCTGTCGTGTCCAGAGCCTTGCCGGTCTCCCTTTCATTTCTGTCTTCCTCCAACACTTTTCGGCTGCTAATGCCGTCGTGGATGTCAAGTTCCTAATTCTTTGAGCTAGTCTGCACCATTTCCTCAGTCAAAAAATTGTGTCCCACCGGGCATGCCAAAAGATATGTTGGTGTAAAACACAACAATCAGGCGTCTCAAGTGTGAAAGCGTGCTACTTCGAACCTATAACAGTCCAAAAAAAAATAAAGTGTGGGCCAATTAATATCAAACATTGATTAAAATGGGAGATGACATGGTGTTAAAATGTCGCATAAGGTCTTATTTTTTTGTTTCAAGTTTATATTATCACTTATTATGATGGGTATCACATTCTTTTTTCATCCTTTTCATTATGATTGATGGGTTTGTCATTTAAAAATGATAAATTTATTAGATTAATTTTTGTAGAACTATCTGTTTTCACAATTTCTATTAGGTGCCAATTTCGTAATTTGATAATTTGCCACATTCATTGCAATGGAATTCGTATTTGATTAGTTCTCTATATTTTACCTTGCTTAGCTTCCATTTTATTAAAAAGCTTGTATAAGTTACTATTGTTTGCATGAAACTTGGCCTACAAATTGTTCTATCACATAGTACATACTTAGATAGATAGAAAGATAGATATATATTGACGTATGCTTAATATTTTATGATATATTAATATGTTGATACTAATTAATAGACACTCATTACTTACAATGGGAGATTCACAAAGAAAAGTTAAAGCTATATATAACACATAGACTGTGCAAGAGAGTAACAAGTTGCTAGAACTAATGGTTGATGCTGCCAATCGTGGTTGGTGTGACAACAAACTAACTGTCAAAAGCAAGATACTTCCTAAACTTAATGAAGAACTTGGGTGCAATAAAAAATATACTTAATACGAAAGCCACTTGAAATGGTTTAAACTGCGTTATCAAACATTTTCTGAACTCACGCGATGCAACTCTAGTTATGAATGGGATGCAACCAGACAATGATTCACTGCTACAGAAGAAACATGGGATAATTATTTTAAGGTGAGATTCAATTTTTATAAAAATATATATTGTTATAACTTGTATATTTATTTTGTAGTTTTATATGCTAACAAAATGTTATATATATTCATTTTATTTGTAGTTTTGTCATTCTCATCCAAACCGTAAATACCTTTGCACGGACACTTTTACTAACTTTGAGGATTTGAAAATTGCTATTGGAAATGCATCTGCTACTGGAAAATACTCTATTGAATTAGAAGATGATACTAATGCAAGAATTTATAGGCAAGAAGAGAGTACACATGTTAGAATAGATGACTATGTATATGATGAGAATAATGACACATATGTGCAAAGTCAACTTAATCCATTATACCAAGCACCTTCACTCAACATATTGAATCACTAATGTCAGAGTTTGATCCAAATTTAGAAGTTTCCCCAAAGAACATTGTTTGATGGAAACGAACTAGAATTGAGTGTGAAGGGAATACTCGCTCATTTTATTAGAAAAGAAATCGAGTTGATCTTCAAGAAAAACTTTCTCAGGGCCTGGAATCAATTTGATAAATTGTCACTAAAATTCAAAAAATCTATAGCCTAATAGGGAAAAGAAATATGGAAAATAATAAAAAACAGAAGAAGAATGATATTTGAAATGCTATCAAGAAGATCTCAAAATAATGTCTAAATTTTGACACCCAACAAAAAAGAAAAAGCATGTTTTTTCAATACAACAATCTTCAATTCTTCATGGCCTTACAACTCCAAAGCTTCAACATCTATGATCCATCCATGGCCTCCAATAGTATGTAACAAAATAAGTTGCATGGAATTTAACAATTCTTAATCAAAAAGTAATTTAGAATTGCAAACACAAATCAATGTAATACTTAAACATATGAAGAAACTTACACGAAGGCAGACAATGCAGGAATTGAAACATTAAGAGGTGGAAGACCAAGTTTGCAATGGAACAATTTTACTTTACTTTTTAACCCCAAGAACTATAGCAGCTACCAAAGTTAGTACTAAGGCTAATCCTAACAATTCACTGAATAGTCCCAGTCCCAGTTGTTCTCTGGTTTGCCACCATCACTTCCTTCCCTTTGCTTTCCAACCCATCTATCTTACCGCTGCTTCCATTCTGATTCTCCATCTTTTACAAAAATACTCAGAAAACCCCAAAACCCACTAAATATTTGAGACACACAGAGAATCAGAGACAATTTGGTTCAGTGAGAAAATGAGGCAAAAAGTTTGGTGCAAGGAAGTAATGGCTTAGAGAGAGGATTGCATTTAGTGTGAAAGCAGAAAGCTACACAAAAAATAAATAATTAAAATAAAATGAACATCTTCTCCAATTTCAGGCAAAACTATTACTAATATACTAGCAGCAATTTCAACTTCATCGACCAGAGCTCTTAATATTACTAATAATTCTACTACCTAATAATAACTTTGAACTTCATCAACCAGAGCTCCAACTTCATATTAATCCAATAATAAGAAGCGTCCCACAAAAATTTGCTAGATTTTCTACATTTACAATTCCATAGAAAATAAATAAACGAGTTTAACAAACAAAAAATTACATGTCCTGTGTTCTTAAAGACTCTGCTGAGAGGGGGGCCGGCGGGGGAAGAATCGGGACTTGAGAAAGACTTGTCGGTTTGTCCTGTCATCTACGTGCAGAATGGGAGAGGGAGAGAAAACAGGACCGCAGCAGCCGTCGGCTTAAGATGGACTGGGGAAGAATCGGGACTTCAGACTTGGGGGAGAGGGAGCAAGTGAGCGACTGAGAGAGTGAAAGGGATTTTAATTTTTAGAAGCTGAGAGAGCTTGAGAGGAGGAAGCCAGGAAGGTCAAAACAGAAACGCAGAGGGGGGGCCGACCAAGACAGAAACGCAGTCAATTAGGTCAAAATTGCTAATTTTTTTATTTTTTTTTATAGGTCAAGTCGGGTTGGGTCAGACAAGTTTTAAATAGCACAACCCGATACCCAACCCGAATACCTCGAGTTTTATAGCCTCTAAACCGAAACCAACCCGATTATTCAGTGTTTTCATTGGGTCGGGTTGGATCATCTGGGTTGGTCGGGTTATTGGGTTTTTGAACACCCCTATCAAAATCTATAATAAAAATCTTAGAACTCTATTAAACTCTATGTAAATTCTGATGGATTCTAAAAAAATTTTTTAAACTCTATGTAAATTCTGATGGATTCTAAAAAATTTTTTTTAAATCTTTTAATTCTATTAAACTTATTAACCCTTTTAAGATACATTAAACTCCTAATACAATGCATCATTTTTACTTCTGAAAAAAACTTTTGTAACATGGTACTACAAGCTAAGCTGGTACCATTTCAAATGGTTAGGTGCCATGTGTTAATAATATGCCATGTCATAATTAAGCTATCATAAAATTAATATTTTTTATTTTATTTTTGGTAAAACCTAAAATCTTTTACAAAGGTGCCGTTTTTTTCAGCTTCTTCCATCGCTTTGTTCTTCATCTCTACCACTTATCCAGTTTGCCATTTTCATAACCACACTTTCATAAACAAAAATAGATAGAACACATGTAATTAGATTTCAGAATTTCTTCATGGCTCAAACTTTTACATTAGCTTTGCCCCAAAAGGTCGTTTATTAAGATAAAACCATTTTTGGAAAAAAAAAAAAAAAAA